>KN474793.1:61578-79384 GCA_000787095.1 Periophthalmodon schlosseri
TAGATAACAAACGACTCTCTTATCTGGCTCGGTGGCGTGTGCCTGGCTCGCAAACGGGGAAACAATTTCCAATTAGATTTTACTTTACCAATGGATAATATTGATCGGCTGCAGCTGCTCTCATCAGGCCGGACAGAAACAATCAGGCACAGTGTAATTCTGCTGGAGTCAATACAGGCTTAAGCAGAGTGGAGTGTGCTCAAAAACCATCCAGGTACTTCTAAATTTACCTGTGTTGAAGAGGCACTTGGTAGAGCATATTTACATGTACCTGAAGAGAACTTTGTAATGGTCTAGTTACACAAGTTTTATTATGAAACAACTAAAACAAAACAATTATCTACCTACAAGCTTCAGCCAATCAAATGCATACATCAATTCTGTTAATTTGATTACTCAAATAAGGAACTCATCAATTTATCTTTGGACATTTAAGTTGAATCAGTCGTGCCAAGGGAAGAATCGTCAATTTCTATACAACAACAATAATAATTATGTCTAAATTATGATTATACATGAACATTTTTATTAAAGGTGTCACTTTTCTGGTGAAGGGTCTGCCACCTGCTCATGTACCACAACGTATCTATCTCCATGGAGGCAAGTTACAGGCCAGATCTGTGGAGTGGCAACCCAGCTCCCAGTAAGAATGTATGTCCTTGTGGTTGAATAAATACAAGATTAGTTACATCCAGGTAAGCAACTGACTTTAATGGGGTTACACTTGTTTTGTATATGCGAGTGTGACCATGTACTGGAGGAGTAAAAAGAAGTCTAATCTATGATCTAGTAGTGGTACGTGTGACAGAAGGGACACCCCAGGCAGAGACTGTAACCACACCTAAAAAAAGAACTCTTCACTCACTTATTACCGAGCTTGTCTGAAAATAATGTCGATACCATCTGCTTTGCTATGCTGTGTGTATAATATTGTGCGTGTCATGTTTTATAGGTGGAGACTCAGCTGTTTGGATGGACCCTGATGACAGAGAGAGAGATGAGGAGAGAGAGAGAGAGAGAGGCACATCTCCCCTCTGTGGCTCCTAAAAAGGCTGTGTGCAAAGTGTGAACGCAATGACCTACAAAACCTTTTCTCAGAGGACTGTGGAGGACGCACAACTTCATCAGCGACTTGTTGATATGGACAGTAAGAACACAACCATCACAAACAGCTTATGCGCTAACCTGCCTTACTATTTCTTCTTATTTAAATCGGGGACATATCTTTCCAAATCCAAGTGCACTTTATTTATATAACACATAAAAAAAATAAAAAATCCAAAGTGCTGCACAGGTAAATGCTCTATATGATACTACTAGTCCTATATAAAATCAGTGAAGTCAAAAAGAGCAAAACTGTTAAAATTGCAATAAATAGGTCAAATAAACTTAAATAAATCATAAAAACACAGAGGACCACACAACTGACCTCAGTCTTCACAGGAGCCTAATTATGCAACCATGGGCCCTATATGCACTATACAAGCACATAATTCTCCAGGGATAAAAAAACGGTTATTCGGTTATTTGGCCATGACAAACATATGTAGTGTGGAAGAAGGCTACAACTCTTCTGCCTGCCTCAAAATACTTCTGAAGTATTTTTTCAATGGAGCCCTACATACCATAAAAAACAGGTTCATGTGTCTCCCTTGTGATCATCACTTGGCATAATTTTTGTTTTCCTTCCCGCTCTCTGTAATTGTATTCGGTTATTTGGCCATGACAAACATTGAGAAATACAGCCTTTTAAGTTTAAAAATAATAAATACTAAAGCTAATTGTAAGGTGGGGTTTTCGAAATCCTTTAATATGCCTGACTAATGAATAACATGACATAATGAGCAGAATGAAGACAGAAATGCATGGTAGTTTTGCTTTGGTTTCAAGTAGATTTTGTTTTATGCCAGTTTCAGTCTTGGACAACAGCAGACCACACACAGTTATAGTTGCTGTTGTTTGTTTTTAATGAGAAAAAATGATAGTATTTTAGAACATTGAGAAAACATGCTCGGTGTGACTAGTCTTCAGTGCCCACCCTGTATCCACCATCTGGCAGCTTTTCCAGCAGTAATAATACAGTACACCGGGTAACAAACCTCAAATCACCTCAAACTGGATCAAAATTGGAACACAGGAAGTAACTTTATAATATCAAAGGGATAAAGGATCAAAAATCTTCAAAACAGAAACTGGAATAACCTAGTACTAGCAAGGTATACCTATAAACTGAGGTCAAAAGCCAGTCTGTCAAAGTCTAGAATATAGAAATAATATATATGAAACTTGTTCATTTTTCTCAATGGAGTACAGATTTATTTATTATTTTTTAAAAATGTTTATTTAGTAATTCCAGGTAGGACCTTGGTGTAGAATCGTCTGTTATTGGGGCAAATGGAGTAAATGAAAACGTCCTTGTGAGATTCCAGCTCTGTGCCTCATGTAAATGATGATGAACTAGCTGGACATCTGAAGGCTTTTGTAATGAACCGAGACCCCTTAGAGAATAATGGCACTATTACTGGACACGAGCCACAGACACTGCAAGCTGTTCCTCTAACTCGCAGTTCAAACGGAGACCTGCGAGTGAAATCGACTGTCTAGACATTCAGATGTGATTTGAACAAGTCCAAGCACATGAATTCAAAAAAACTCATGGATCAGCAGTGCGAAAATTAATTAAACTTTTTTTCTCACACAGCAGATTATTTTCATTTTAAAGGTGTACTCTTTATCTTTTCTGGTACAAGGTCAGCCATCTGCTTGTCTCCATGGAGATGTTATTGCGAAGCCTGGAATGTTCCACAGTATAGCATTCAATCCAACTTGCTTTTTTCTTTTTGCAAGTGTTTTTATATTTCTATATCTGTATTGTAACTTGGCCTGGTGGTATCAGCTGCTTGTCTCCAAGGAGATAGATAACTTTAATACCACACAGTGGAACATTCCAGACAAAGCAATAACATCTCCGCGGCGGTTTTGTGGTTTTATTTTTATTTACAGTATTTTTACATTTACCATTTTGTGCAGTAAAAAGATAATGATTTAAAATGATTTATTGCACAGAACTATTACATTATCTTAACAATTACTGAAAATTTCTATAAAATATGATACTTTTTACCATTGTTTTACAGTTTGATCTCCCAGTAGAAGCAATAGACAACATTACATTCCAATTCATAGCTTCCACATGTCCTTGAAGTGGATAGGCCTGAAACTCCATCACAATCACAGGCCCACTAACAGCCCTACAAACAGCATATTAGAGCAGAACCAGTCGATGCTGTGCCAGACTATTGATTTCATGTGTTTATGAAGAGGTCGAGGTGAAGCCCTGTCTGATACAGCCATAGTCATGCTGCTAACACATTGTGCAGTGGCCTCATTTGATCTCGGCTCTGGTGATATACTAAAATTCCCACAGAAAAGGCAGAAAAAACTACAGAAAAATGCAAGATTTAAACCCAAAGATGAATAAAATATAAGGCAGAGGCATTGTTGTCTAATTAGTATTGACAGAGTGTTTGAAGAAGACATATTAGGGCAATTATCGGTCTTCAAGGCTGGAAGGTGCTATCAGGCTGCAAATGGGTGTTATAATGTCAATATGAAATGTGAATGATGCTGCTAGTTTATTTGATGCAACTGCTTATTACATATTTTCAACAAGTTATCAGCACACAAAATCAATAGATGTTGCCTTGAACTTCTGAACTAGCGTGATATAGTTATGCAAGCCTCATTGTGGAAAAGATGGGAATATTGGAACAGAAATTCTCTATAAGGCTATTTTTTTTAAAGTTTGAGTTGCTGTTCCTGAATTTGAACATGGCAAAATAGCTTGTTATGAATCTGATAGTAGCAACATAACACCTGTCACATAAATAATCATTTGAGCCACAGTTGCCTTGGGACAGATACAAAATGTGCACGCCAATCTGTGCATTATGCCCCTCCAAGCACCAACAAGTGTACAGTCACTTAGTTTATTCATCAGGGACGATACACTTAAAACACTGACCTGCACAAAAGAGGAAATATATTTGTGTCAGGTTGTAGCAAAGGTTCTAATTTCCATCTGCAGTCCCTTGACAGGTTGTAGTCAAAAATGGAATACATGAAAGTAAATGAATACAATGGCTCATCCAGTCAATCCTTCATCACATCATACAGTGTACACTTGGCAGCTTTTTGGTTGGGGGGTGAATACTACCTAGTCAGCAGCCGTTGATACACTCAATAATCAGATCTGTAATCGAGATGTAAAAGAAGATGCAAAAAAAGAAGAAAAAAGAAAAAAAAATCAAATTTTTTGTTGGAAATGAACAGCCTCAAAATGTCCAGTATACCCTCCCTTTTCACATTGGTTTAATTAAATTCTATTACATGCTATAAAAGCGCTCTTGCATGACACCCGCACATAGGCATTAAAACATACATGCATGTCTTACTAATTATAATCTCCTCTGCTTTTCACTGATATGAACACTGGCACACTATTCAAAATACTGCGGCCGCCCGGCTCTTCGCAGCATTCCGATTTTAAAAACATGTAAATCTCGTGGTTCACAAAGGATAGAGATGTAAAGCGCACATAGCATTTGAGAGACACTCCGCAGAGTCAAGGGTAGTAACAGCTGCTTCAGTGTGATACCATTCAAACTCCGTAAGTCCTGTCATCCAATCAGGTGAAGATTTCCCTCAGGTGCGGCTGCTCACTTAATCTGCACATAGTAGAGAAATACTGAAGTGATATGAGCGTAAATATGTTGTCGACAAAAATGAATGAATAACTGGTGACTGAATAAGTGAAAAAATGTGAATCAAAATTACCTAAAAACAAGCTAGTTTCATTAGAAAACTAACAATATACGGAGGTTGCATTCAACTGCCATTCAATTTTGATTAGAATTTTTTTGAAATTCGACTGAATATAATCAAGTTGGCATAAAATATTAATAAATGGACCAGCTGCTAGATAATAAACATAGCTATAAAACTAACTGTATTCAGAGCCACTTAAATATCCCTTTTGTAATGCCACAATAGCTCCTTTTTGATAAGATAAACTTCATTTATCTGCTCAAAACACATGCAAAACACACAAATAAATGATTCATAATTTGCAACGTAAATGCACTGCTGCTTTAAAAATGCATGTTTCTCATTAAGAAGAAATTACAATGTGTAAAAGACCTTCACAACACACAACAGCCCATATGCAATCATGGCTGGACTCTCCATTACCCTCTCTGTGGGAATACAGATGGGCAAACCAATTCATTTATTAAAACTTCAAAGAGTTGAGTTAAATGGACTTTGAGATTAGATTCCTGGTTTCACATTCACGCGACACCAGGCAAAAATCTGTGAAAATGCACGCAGCCATATACAAAAGCATCTGCCTATACTGTCCCAATACCCCATGTGTAAATGTAATTAGGCCGACAGAATGGATCAAATTGAATGCCAAATTAACTGTGACCCATATTGATCATTATCACTATAAGTTTGCTTCATGTTTCCAATATAAACGAATGTAAAAACACTAGTTAGTTAGTTAATTAGGCTTATTGTGTTCATTATAACATTTGACATTTGTGTTTTATACTAGGCTTTTTTAAATTTGCATATTTATCACTGGTGTTTCCTATCATTTTAGTTGACATAGTTAAATTATCCACCAGATGGCAGTATAATACAGTAACGCGCATGCTTATGACCGGCATAATGTTTATTTCTGTATATTTAAGCCTATTTAATACAAGAGTTAGCTGAAATCAAACAGGGATTTTCATGTGCTCCTTGGTCTCTGGCATATTACGTGAGAGAATCTGTGCATTCCACAAACTGTCCCGTTTCTGAAGGCAACTTTTACAAATATTTACGCTACTCTGTCATTAACCCAGAGCTGTTGGTGCCAAACTCCGTGTAAGATGTATACGAAAGAGAATAACAGAGATGCACTGACCCACTTATCCAGAGGCCGTCTTACGAGGCTTTACGTGGGCTACTAGTGTTTTCTTCCTTTCACTCCTTCAGTTCACTCCCGTGTGCCAATGTGCGTTCACTCTTTCGCCTTGTCAAGGTCAACATGGGCTAATAGATTAAAAATGTCTTGGCATAGAGTACCTTTTTACTGTAAATTTGAAACTTTGATCCATCCACTTGCACAGAAAACATCCAGAAAAAGGAACTTATTGACGTCTGACAACATCAAATTACATCTGAACAAAAACAACAACAGGACTAAACTCTCAACCAGAACAAAACCAGGTCTAAAACCAAAATAGAGACCCTTTTGTACTCATACAGTTTGACAAACACTATCCTGTAATAAACTTGAATTCCTTTGTTTTACAGTGAGGATGAGTATGGATGCAGCTTCCTGTCTGAATAAAACTATGTGGTAAGTGCCCTCCTGCTCGGGCCTCAGAGGTAATAAAATGCATTGGCTCAGTCAGGGTTTTATCTACGCAGCCCTTTTTGACACGCTGGACTTGGTCAACATTAAAGTGATGCCATGTGTTTACAAAACCTCCACCTATGAAACCACAAATATTCCAAGATTATTTAAAGAATGAAGCAATTATGTACAACAGCTTATTCGATCTTATAATCATAATATGAATATGGACCCCAGGAGGAATAGTCTTTACTTTTGAAAAGTCAAAAAGGGATCCAATCAGCAAATTAATAAATAGTGAGGACTTAAAAACCCAATGACTGTATGCTTTAACTAAAAAATCAAACACATTTAACTTTAATGAACACAAAAAATGAAACGCAATTCACAAAAAATGTTACAGATGCCCTGTGACTGGAATCAGTATCTTCCTCTGGCCAAACCATATTATTCACAACCTTCAAATGTCGACGCTAAACAGACTCTATTACTTAGTATTTTAGAGATGCTTTTGCCAGACTAATATTACTAATACCAGTTGTCATTAAATGAAAATGTCCAGGCAATAACCACTGCCAGAAAGCGCCCACTCACTACTGCCTTGAAGCGCAATTGTCCAAGAATTGTCATACAGTCAACACATGATCCCAGCTCACTCTGTAGTCATAGCAGCTGTTATGTTTGGTATACAAGAAAGTTCTGGGTTTGACTCCTCGTTCGCTTCCTTTGTGGAGTTTGCGTGTTTCTCCCTGTGTCTGGGTGGGTTTCCTCTGGGCACTCCAGTTTCCCCCATCAACCCAAAACATGCTCAAATAGGCAACCTTCCAGCTGCATGGCAGTCCTGACCAAGACTAGCTCAAGATCTGGAGATGGGTTGCTTGATCTGTCACTGAAGGATGGGTCAAATGCAGAGGACAAATTTCCTTACGGGACAGTAAAGTGTACCCTAATCAATTAAAATGTTCATAAATTAATAGAATGACTGTCCTGACATTTGATTGTATTTAACTACTAATGTTAATGATGAACTGATAGTCTTATAATGTAATTGTAATGAAATGTATATTTTTAATGTGTGTTCACCTGCCCAGGGACTGCAGATGGAAAGTAGCATTAGCTAAATCTGGTACAAATCTTCTTTTCTTTTGGAAAGTAGCTTAGCTAAATCTGGTACAAATCTTCTTTTCTTTTGTAAGATTAATGAATCTGTACATGGTCCCTGACAAATAAAGAATAAAGAAAGAAAGACAACTAACAGCGTCCTAACGAAGGGGTAATCACATAACACGCTGTCAGTGGTTATAATGATATGTGTAGAGATTAATATTACATTCCTAAGTCAAACTGAAGTGAGGAATGCCCCTGTAACATGTCAGACATACGATCTCTGTGTGTGATGTTTTGGTTTGTCATGGTCCATCCCATTAACAGATGCATGCCTGCTGTCTGCCAGCTGCTGCGCCGACACCAAAACACTGCTGGAATGTTCCCATGTATCTCTGTTCAGTAACACAAAATTACAAAAGATTTTCCGATTAAAACGTTTCTGGTACGTTTAGAGAAGTCAGATCATTTCTATGTGTAAAGTTGTCCAGTTAAATATTTGCTTTCGGTGTCTTTTGTTCTGGGGATGTTGGGTAGTCGCCCTGTTTGACCATCAAACAGCTCTTTGAGAGTTGCCCACTTGGCGACCAATGAAAAGCCTGGGTTGGATTAGAGGCTGCTCAGGCCTCCTTGGATACCGGATACCAGAACATTGGACTGATTGGCAATCCGTCTACAGAAGGACCCCCGAAATCTCAGCAGTTTATATAGGTTGAGGGCAGAAATCAAATTACAATGTCTCATACATTCCAAAGTCTGTATCAGGCTATCACCAAACCATAAATGTCTTCTGCTTTTGAACATTATGCAATTGCTGATTATGAGAAAGAAAGCAGAGGAACTTTGAAGTCTTTTGGGGTTCACAGTACAGGGTATTTGCCTGGAGCCACTCACATAGGCTTCTGTACAGTGTTTGCTTTACTAAGAAGTGCTTCTGCCACATAGAATTTCAAAGACCATGTGACCATGTGACATCAAATAAAAGGATATAAAAAGAAGCATTCAAGATATATGATATGAAGTGCACTGTTCTCCTGGACTTTACATAATTTATTTCCTATTTTCGCCCATGGGCATAGGCTGTGGAATTTGCCAGAAAAGAGGGGCTTGGAGTATAGAGAAACAGAATGTAGTAATATAGCATAATACCACACCGGAGTATAGGCTATATAAAAAAAATCTGAAAAAAACAGCATCTTCTTCAAAGTACATATTCCTGGAGCATGAGCTAAACTTTGACCTCTTGGTTCTTTGCACCTCGTTTGTAAAGCCTTTCGTCTTGCATCACATGGACTGAAACGACAGATAACACTCTTCTACAGGATAAAAGTATTGAACTAACCCTTTTATTTGTACCCGCGCGGATAAGCGTGGACTCAACAATGGCGATGATGACTGTGCCAATACAGATATTCACCGCTTTTGGGACTTTGCACGGGTCTTACCGCCAGTGAAAAGTGTCGAGAAGTGATAGTTGATGTAGGGGCAAGCCTCTCCCCCTCCCCCCTCTGACGTCACTCGGACTGTCTGTCTCCAAAGTGCGGTGCGTGAGTTTGGTTTGGGCAGTCAGCAGCGGCCAGTGTGCGTGCGTGCATTCCCGGGACACCGCAACATCAGTCGTAGCTGGGGCACAAAAACTTCACTCCTCAACACCAAACTTTGGACTAGAAGCCAACAGACAACATGGGTGAGTAGTGTTTTCGCAGACGCACGCTGTGATGTTTGCCTTTGTAGCTGTCAAAACTTTTTCGCAAAACTCTCGATGTGCGATTTGTATGGCATTGTTGCTACAAGCTGACTTTGAATTAAATTTGAACGTAAAGTAAGAATGTGCATTTGCTGTTTACCTGACCCGGTTTTCTTGGGCATTAGTGGTGCAGCCTAGAGAGTTGTGGAAAGCGATTAGTGAGATTAGAGATTCCAAGGCAGCTACTACTACTGTGTGGAGGTGTTAAGGGCAAATCCCATAGCATACGCTCTACTTTCTTTTACATGCTTCCTTTATTATTAAAATATCTGCCATTTTTTGTTTGTTTTGCTCTGAAAGTGATGATTGATCATGCCAGAGTTACTAACTGCACACTTAAGGCAGGATTGAGGAGGCATCTCCAAGTGTTTACCATCTGTGCTCCTATCCTTGTTGCTCATACCATGACTGTTGAGTAAAAGACTCCAGATGTCACTGTAAACAACACTACTGCTAAACTCTGTCCTAATCTACTGCACTGATGAAGATATTGAGTTGCCCCACACTTGCGCAGTTGAGGCCATAGGGTGATGGAACAGTGTGTGAGAATGTGTATCGATGCTCATTAATTCATTCTGGAGCGCTCACAGAGGGGTCATTGTGCTCCTAATTTGGACGAGTCTCTTTGTAGGACTTCAGCGAGCTTTAATGCACAGAGGGAGCGAGAGAGAGAGGAGAGAGAGAAGAAGTTTGGAGTGAATCGCATGTTTTACAGAGCGGATGGCCCGTGAACCGTTCTCCCCAAAGACCCTCTTTCACTGTCATACTGAGGCACTGAATGGATACTGACCTTTGTGTGCAATGCCTGAAGTTTTATGTGTCTAAATTTTCTGTGGAAGCGTTGACTGGAAAGTACAATGTGTTGCCTTGAGAAGTAGTCTGACTTATGAAGGTTGGAATTAAAGGGTTCAAAAGGAGGCAGAAGAAAGTCCGACTACCAGTTCTTCCATCACTGTCTTATGTCTCAAATACTGGACTTGGCACCAAATTTACACTCAAAAGTTAATAAAAATACAGAATTTTACCCAAGCAAATGTTCTCGTCTTGGTTTAGTTTTCTGGAATAATCAGAAATTGTTTGCATATTCATTTAAACCAGATGCCTTCCAGTTACAAAATACACTCTGGTTGCTTAGTTTGGCTGGAAAACAAAGTAAAGCACCAAACTAAAACTGAGTATACACCAGGCGAAACCAGCCACTGTTACCATAGCAAAGTACAAAAATACTCAGATGATCTACTTGAGAAAATTCCATCCTCAAAATATTTTTATCTTAAGATTTGTTTACAGAATGTCCGCATGTGTTGACATATGCTATCTGAGTACTTTCCACAACTGCAGAAAATCCCATTTGAAGATCGTGGGCTGTGATCAAAATCGATGAGGGGGGAACCTTCCGTGTGAAACTGCTCAACCCAAAATAAACACGCTAGAAATTGTACATTATTCACAAGGTCACCTAACTTTTAACTTGATTTGTTTTTACTCTGAACTTTACTTGGGTGTTATATTCTTGCAGAGAGAGAGTAAAGTGATTTCACAGTGCATTGGCCTGTGTGCCGTGTGGGAGGATCTCTTGGCCTTGGTCCTGCGGTTGTTAATTCAAAGGGAGACAGTCATTTTTGCTCAGATGTCTTCCGTTGCCCGACAATTCTTGGTTTCTTTTTCATTATAAGCTGTTCTCAAGCATTTAATCGCCATACAAATTATCTGAGAAGACATTATACCGTCACATTACCATTACTGCTTAGAAACCGCAAATCCCGACTACATTTAGTTATACTACTTAAATAAGTTTGAATAAGCCAGCTCTCTAATTTATGCCTTTCTACACATAAGATTTGATTATGTGTCTAACATCTGAGGCGTCTTATGACTGGAGTTGCAACTAATCAAATCCAGCCAATTATAGACAGGGCGATGAACACTGCTGCTATTCTTCAGACACGCAGATGCAGGGGGCCTGAAGGCAAGTTTGTTTTGGTCAATGTGGTGCATTCTCATCTTTTTGAAGACTTTACACAAATGGAAGACAAGAGAATGCTATGTTGTTTCATGCTTTGATTTTTCTAAAAGAGGTTTTGGATTCCTGTATGTTTCTTTTACCTGTCTGCAGATACCTCATTGGTCAAGTAAAGTTGTTATTTTGTTAACCTACATGATATAACAGTATTGAGAATTACAAAGACAGAACTTTAAAGTCTACAAGTATTTTTGTCATGTATTTGGATTAGGCCTACACAACATATCTCAAAAATACCATAATATTGGCTGATTCAGTAATCAATATCTCAAGAAAATGAGTATATTGCAACAACATAAACTTCTCAATTTTACAGAAATGTACTGCTTTTTGTGGGTAAAATGCACAAAAGACAGATTGTATTCATGTTTCCTTACTCGGTTTAGCCTTGGTTTAGTCTCTGTTACATCTGTGTTATTATCATTTAGTTTGACTAGTAAATGAAGGTCAGTGGTCCATGGTCACATTTTTATACAGTGATTTTCCACCTTCAAGGCTCTCAAAGCACTTTACATCAAGGAACCACTCATCCGTTCACACACACATTCATACACCAGTGCACAGAGACAATAATATCATTAGTGTAATACTAAATATGGTTATCGAATATTGCATATTTGTATTATATTATATGTATCATATTTGTCACTTGTATCGTGTAGCATTTGGGTAGATCGTAAATACATTGGCAGAAGAAGTTGTACTTTCATGTAGGAAGATTTATGCATGGTTTATGGATATAGAAAAAATGAAAAAAATTGTATGAAATTGATTTGAAAATGGAGACTGTAAACATGGCAGATTTGGCATGGTAGGCCACACCTTTACTTGTGCATAGGCCTGTCATGATAACAAATTTTGAAGTGCAATGTATTGCTGAAATAAATCTAGCCAAGAAACGACAACACTGAAACCAAACCATAAAGCAGAATTATCCCCCAAAAAGTATTCTAGTTTGTGTCAGTAATGAGTCAGAAGTTCATGTTCAACCCTCTACAGCTCAAATCATATCGTATTGCAATAAATAACCTGAAAATTCCAATTAGTACAAAGAAAAGATGTCTGTGTAATCCAGGTATGATCCATAGTAAAAGAAAAATTCAAATCTGTCAGCTGGACAAAAAGTTGTAGGAGTGAACAAAGAAAAGGTGCACATGATAAATACTGACGCCCAAAAACGATTGTTCCATCTGTCATATGTTAAACGTAAGTCGATAGAGTAGTTATCATGACAGGCCTTCTTTTAAATTAACTTTGAGTCATTGTATTATAAGCATTGATGCACCTCATTGCTTTTGCACACATTGTCAGTTTCAATTCTGCTTGTAATGGACTGTGGTGTTTGAAATGCAAAAAATAGTTAAACATAATTAAAAGTGATACCACTATTTCCAAACAGAAATTGTCCATTGTGCAGTTGGCCGTGTCTGTTTCCCATATTTTGCTGCACTCCTGTTCCCAACTCGGATGTCTGCTTAATGTCTGATTATTTAGCTCACACATCAGCACTCTACTGTCACAGTCACATATGGTGAAGTGGATGTGAACTTTGACCCCTGTATCCTGCGCTCGGAGGAGGAGAGGAAGGGCCCACGGGCTTTAACACTGTGCCAGCTGAGGTGTTTGTGCACTTTTTCTCTCAACAATGTGTCAAGTGATGGCCCAGGCAATAGCAGACTGATAACACTGTTGATTTCAGTTGAGTCATGGAGATTTGACTTGCGGGGTAAATTGTAGGTCATGCAGCAGTGAGTCACAGTGGATTTGTGTTGTCCAAATCAATACGTCCACCAAAACCTCGGTCTTCCAAAAGGCAATGTTTATTGGGTAATCAGAATTTAAATATAACCATCTTCATCTTCAGTCTGAAATCATTAATTACACAGATTGAGATGATTATAAGGTCAGGGCTGTCGTAGTTTGATGAGAGTTCTGGGCTTGAATCCATTTGGCAGTAGCCTGGCAAATCCAGAATGATATCGCTCTGTATTTTCTATAAAGATTTATACCAGTGTGGTTCCCACGCCCTCCGTTGTGCCTCAAGCCGGTCAAACTTGATCGTCCAATCAGATTTTTTTTTTTTTTTCAGTGACACATGTGAAACGAAGGAGCTCATTGGTCACCTATGATTTATATCAGAGTTTAGAGCTTTGCTCATTTATTCTGCAGAAATCTGCAATTATTTTCAACCCCTTATGATATTTTTTTCTTTATTTTTTCCGATACCAATGGACCATGCATGTCCCTGGTTGGCTAATCCACCTGTCAATCACACTCATTTGAAAACGGAGGACATCTTTGTAATGAAGAAGTGTGTATTCTGGACTCCAGGCAAATTTGGCAGAGCAGTGAGCAGCATCTGTGGTAACTGCAAAAGATGAAGCCAAGACAGTACAGTAACTGTGCAGATCTCTAGTCAAACTAGACATGTCACAGATTTTGCCAACTTTTATTGAAAGTATTTTATTCTGACATTTGACAAAGACTTTTTCTGAATTTACTGGTTATTCGGTATTTTCGCTCCTCCGTTTATTCAGGCTCAGGATGCCAGCAAAAAGGATTCAATAGTAAAGGAATATTCAACTCTTCCCCCAACACTTTTTTGGCCCGTGACCTAATTATTTTGGGAAACACTGTAGTAACAGTGTCACTTCTGGTAACTGTACTGTTATCAATAACCGCGGCTTGAAAGGCCTGATTGAGCAAGCAGACGCAACACTAAAGCCTATTCACAGTGGCACAGGGGAAGCAGGGCAGCTGCGTGGGCACATCGAGTTGGCATTTAAATATCTAAAAATGTTCTCTATAGGCAAATGACTGTGAACATATGAGCCGGAAACTGAAGACTGAACAAAATGTAAGAAATGCAGAGGTTACAAAGCAGGCCTTCAGATTGTGTATCCATAGTAGACTTACTGTACACTCATTGGTCAATTTCAGTGTTTCAACATTCTTTCTCATTGTTCAGTTCACAGTTGCTGGATTGTTCCTGAACGCCAGTGCTGAAAAATTGCAAAAAGAGCCCCCCCGTGCAGCAGATGATCACCCATTCATCAAACATTCCCTGCTGTCTATAGTACAGAATCTACCCATCACACTGAAGTTACCAATACGGCATAACAATATAGACAGAAAACAAAGATTAACAAAGTGTAGTTTTTGATCTTAGTAACCGGTACTACATTCAAAATCTTTAAAACCCCATAGGTTTAAAGAAGGTTAAATTGGGTGAATACAATTTTTAAGTAAGTCAAGATGAAAATGGAAAATTGTATTCCTAAGCAAAGGGGCCCAGTATTTCCAATCAAAGATGTCATTGGTTCTGTTTGAAAATAGGGCTTCACATTAGGCAGGTGGCCATAATGTTATGCCTGATCATTGTAGTTGTCAAAAAGACCTCTTTGCCATTGTCAGTTTGGCCTAAGCTACTAAACCTCCCGGACTCCTTTGTCACAGTCTATAAACGCTAATATAGCTCTATAAAGGGTAACACTGAGACCAAGTCATAAAAGTCAACCCGCAGTACTAGGTCTGTATCTCCAGGTTGTTTTCATACTTGCTCCTAGAACTTGTTTGATGCCTAAATGCAAAAATACATTATGAGCATTTTTTTGCGCCAGACAACAGCAAATGTTTGTCGATTCGTGCTTACTTTGCCTAGATACAGACCAAACAAAATATTGCAATAGGCTCAACAAACTGCTGAGAAAAACAAGTTAATGTAAACAATAGTGGATTTTTCAGGTTGTAAGAAGGGATCCAGTTACTTGGTGTAGGCTTTGACAGTTCAGATGTTAAAGTAGTTAGCTGAGGTGTGGGATTGAAGCAGGGCCTCCACTTGTAAGATCATGGTGTGAGTGAGAACAGAATGCATTAGCTGCCTCTGGACTGTGGGAGCCTGCAGGATTGAGCTGTTGGCCTTGTGCCCATAGAGTGTATTCAAGCCTCCACAGACAGCTCTTTGTCCCAGCGCCTTTAAGCAGCTGCTAAACAACCCTAAGACAAAAGCATATGGGGTACCCCTGCGGTCCCCTCGCAAATGCCCCCCAAGTGAGGAGTGACGGATCAGAATTAGATGCAGCCAAGGGAGAGTCCTAATGAAATGCTTTTATTGTCAATATAATTTTATAATTTTTTTAACAGTTATATTTGAAAGTAAAAGACTGCTTCACATGTATTATTTTGACACCCTCCTAAAATAATGGCCTATGTCATTATGAGTTTTTTTTTTTTGCATGAATTATCTCTGTGAGGCCAAAGACTGAAGCCATTTTATTGAAATGGCCACATTTGCCATGATCAGAAAATAGCCTAAGTCATTGGACCAAGTCATTTTGAAGCCATTTTGTGGCTTTGTGTTACACAATTGACATAAGTGTTTTTATATCACTTCTCATCTATTAGTATTAACTTTTTGAATGAAAACATGATCACATTTTGTCCAGTTTTCAGTTGGTAGTTTTTTGTATTTCCTTGAAAAATGTGAAAAAATGACAGGCCATTATTTTAGGAGGGTGTTAATTTTAGTATTGGCTCCGTAGGTACAAACATGCAACCACTAAATGAAAGGCTTAAGGTTCCCCACTTTTGCTGAAGCAAGCCATTGTGTCCTTGGGAAAGACATTTCACTAACTTTGTATGTGTGTGTTGATGTGATCATTGTGTGTTTGGTGGAGCTGGAGAAGCTCTGCAGGAGGGATTTTTTGGAGCTTCAAAAGTTTGCACAAATGTTCTCAATATTCAGCAATTTTGAAACAATGACATCATTTAGAAAGTCTTTGTAACTTAATTCGTAAGGCTGAAATAAACAAACTGTTGAAAAGGGGCTGAACAATACTGCATAAAACCATGTTTTATATAGAAGTTGTGTATGTATTAGGACTGGGCAATATGGTGATAAAAAATGTAATCGTGATCTTATTCCTGTGACGATGTGGCATTATCCACTATCCACTCTGTTCTATGCTCAAACAAAGAGACTTTTTCCCACTTGAATCTTCTATAGGTCAGTCCTGTCAATGCTCTAAGTGAGTGACAGGTGGACTTGACCAAGTGCAATAAAATGTTCAGAAGAAGCAGATGACTGTAGTTACCTCTTCAAGGCAATAAAAACCTAATATGTTCACATGAATTGTGATAAAATTGAAAATTGTGATCTGGCTGAAATTGTCATATTGTTTTTATCTACATAATAGTATGCCAGACCATTTTGTCCATATGGTCCGGTATCGCTGCTGAGGGATGTTGCAGGAAATGCACATGAGTGGAGTGGGGCTGTCTCTCTTCATGTCACACAGTGGAGCTAGAGTTTGGGGCCAGTGGACACAGACTTTGCTGCTGCTGCCAGTAATCATTTTCCTGCCCGAGGAGAGATTCCAAGAGTGAATTTTCATTGTCTGCTTATGATCCTCTAGAGAGAAAGGATGGACAGGAAGAGGCACCGCTGCCAAACACATGAAAATCTGCACTCTGAGCTTTTATAATACGACAGCTGCAGGAAACCCAATAGCTGAGCCACAGTTTGGGACTTGTTTGCCTCACAGTGAGACTTTCGCTTTCCAAATGCTGCCTTTAGACTAACTGAACTGGGCCATTCTGTCAAGATGTTTTTGTCATTAGTGTTCTATTCTGTCACTTATTGCTTTACTAATGCTTAGAAATACTGCCCGCGCTTTAGGGAAAGGAAACCCCAGATGTTTGTGTCTGAAAAACAGTTTGACCCTGTAACCACACGCAGAATACTGTAGTAGCTGTACCACAGACGCCTTGTACATGTCTCTAACCTCCACTCGCGCTCCTCGGAATCTGGGAAAACAATACTGAGGCCGCAGCAGCAGAAGGGAACTTTTACAAACTGTGATGGTGATAGAACAGACTATCTGACATTAGAATATACAATTAAACAGGATTCACCCAGTGTCCTATATTCACAGCTCCAATAATTTGTGTTTCATTGACTGATTTATGTATAAAAGCTGCATGTTCATCCATTAGACACAGAAAACACAGAAAACTCATACATGACATAATTCTCATGAGATTTTATCTGAATGACTTATTTTTCATTTCCAAGAAAACTACGTAGAGCCGACATTTTAAGTATGTCTCAATAAGGGGTGTGCAATATGACAACAAATTTGCGACTTTGGTGGAGCCATATCATGATTTAGATTTTCATATTTTTCTGTTGCCTTTAAATGAAGTCATCTGCTTTTTCTGAACGTTTACACTTCTTTGTAATTGGTTAAATCCAGCTGTCACTCACTCAGAGCCTTTCAGAGTCTAACCAATAGAAGTAGGTGGGAAAAAGTGTCAGTGTTTGAGCAGACAGCTGCATTAACTAGATAAGTACTGAATCATGCCTGATATGACAATTTTATGAGATGATCCAAATAGCATATTGGCACAGAGATGAGACCACAGTTTTTTCACCATATCACCCAGCCGTAGTCTTCAGTTTCTGCATCAGGTGCCCCCCCAATGCTCCATTGAAACGTATCAAATGCACAGAACACAGTATTTT
>KN474793.1:79454-101467 GCA_000787095.1 Periophthalmodon schlosseri
CCTCTCTTCACTAATTGTGTCCTTAACTTGTTTTGTTTCAGAAATTAGTAAACGCTTTTCTTGGAGGGGCGATGTTGGAAGTGTCAGGTTCAGGTTATGGACACCCTCTTGTGTCCCCTCCGGTCCTGGGACTCTGGCTTTGACTCTGCGGCTCAACAACAATGGCGTTTAAAAGTATCCATGCCGCTCTGTTGTCATAGTGCTGGCTGCGAATCCTTACATAGTGGTGGGATCTGGGGTTGTGCCTATGTCTAATTGAGGGTTGGGGGGTGCCGAGAGAAGTCTTGAGGTCAAAGGTGAGAGGTTGGGTTGGCAGCAGGAGTTTTGGAGGACAATGGAGCTGGCGGGAAAAAAGATCTGAGCAGCTGGAGGCGAGTGCGGATGGGGGAGCCATGGGAAAATCCTATACATCACATGGGGAGTCTGTGTCTGCATGTCTTATTCTTCATTAGTTCTACCATTGTGTGCGCGCTGACATGCAAAAGCCATCCAACAAGTGGGGATATATAGAGGAATGTACTGTTGGCAGCGGTTCAAGTATATAGTTTCAATCATACACATCATATCTTTGTTTTGTTTAATCAGTTATGCTGTCCAAATTCATTTTACATACTACATCAGATTCCTATAAGCAAACTAAAACCCTATTAATGAAAAGCTGAACGTGTAATTCAAGATACCACATGACATGGCTTTGACTGGTGTTCTATCATTCAAATGAAAAAGTCTTTAAACTCAGCTAAGAGAGGTGGGATTATGGGTTATCACAGGGTGCTTTAATTGGGCAGTCAAATTTAAATGGGTTTGTGGACATGACACGCAATGGCAGAGTTAACTTTAATTAGCGTTACGCCAAAAACGTGCCTGTTAATATAACTATAATATATTTTCTTGGGCTTTGTTTGAAGAAGGTCGGATTGTCCTGTTGGACTGTAGGGCTGGACAATATGATGATTGTTTGCCTCTTATTGATTGACCCAAGCTGATCATTGATGACGATGACTGAATCTCGAGCTCGATCAAAATGTGATTAATTGCACTGCCCTAATTGGCTTTCTACTCATTAAGTAAATGGCAGCAGAGAACCAAATAAACATATTTGTGGCTTTCAGGCTTTGGAAATGAAATTCGCTTTGATAGAAACAATCCAACAATGTCCTTCCTTGCTGTATCTGGAGTTGTGGTTTGTATGCAGGGTTACAGGGTGCAGCAGTTACAGCTCTATCCCACCTTCCAATACTTATCAGTTTATATTCTTAGACCCTGGCTTAATCACACTCCTCTAAAATCCAATTGCAGAATTTGTGTTTTGGCATCATGTCGGATCCTTGCCCAGTCAAAACGATGTTGGCAGTCCCTGAGTTATTGTAAATGCTTGTGCCTGGATAATATGAAGCATTTGTGTGTCTTGCTCAAAAGCCCTTCAGCCAAAACCACAGTGGCTGCAGAGGTGCCAGCGAGCCAGCCTCATGAAGTCATTTTTAGAGAGAAAAAACATGGCCGCCGGGTGTCCATAAGTGTGGCTCCGTCTGCAGAACCAACACGATAGTAAGGCAAACATGTTATTAAAGAAGTGCTGACTTGTGCACTGTGGGCATTGTTTGATCAATGGAAAGAACTTTATGCATCCCAAGCCAATATAAAGCATGCGTCAATTAGAACATGGTTGAAATGTAATATGGCAGGCTACCATTGTATTCAAGCATAACATTAGGAGTCTTTAACTTGGGCTGAAGAACCACAAATTGATGGGTGATCAACATTTGACAGTTGAAACGCTGCATGCTACAATTTACTGTTTCATTGTTGTTTTTTGGATTCTAGTTTGTAGAATCTGGAAGTAGTCTTAAACTAAAACATATTTTACTATTATTTAAAATTGAAAGAACTCTAGGTTTACTTGCCAACCGCTGCAACAAGACCATCTATTGACTTAAATCAAGGCATGTTTTATCCACTAATGAAAAGCAGTTATTTTCCCAAAACAAGGATCTTAGTGTTTCATTCGTAATTGTTGAACTTGGAAAATAAATAGTCCAATGTCAGAAAACAGAAAGTGGGTCACATGAATGGATCTCTCTAGTGTTTTTCTCGTTTGATCGATCAGTTACATCATGGCAGACATAAAGGGGGACATGAAGCTAATTGACCTCTAAATCAGTGCTCTGTTGGAAAGTGGGTCAGTAATGCCACAGTAGACCAACATACTGGGGTTACTGGATAAGATCTGCAATATTTACAAAAAACACATGGGAAACCTTTGAACTTTACACTTTTTTAATAGAGATTTTGAAAAACTTTATAGAACTTTCTTTTCAGTTTGAAATTTTAGTATCATGCCAATGACAAGACTCAATACTAATTTTGACACAGTGATAATAAAAAACAAAAAAAAACGTACATTAAATTATACAATTTAATGTATGTTTCAACACAAAGTAATAGTTGTTTCTATATATTACCATGTGGTCTTATACTACTTATATAGATCAAGAACCTTCTGTAACTATCTAATTTTTTGTACTTTTTTCTCTACTTTTGATGTTAATTTTCAGTTTGGTTTAGTTTTTCTTTCTTTTTTGGCAATCCTATAAGGAAAAGTGAAATTGAAAGTGTAATTGTCAAATTGAAAGTGTAACTGTGATTTTTTTTAATGATCGCTTTCAGATGTGGGACAGAAGCCGGTCATTTATATAATAGTGGTCCACTAATTCTTGTTCCTCGTCATTACAAGAGCCTGGGCCATGTTTTTCTTATATTATGATCCTATAGTTGATTTGCTTGTCAAATACCCTCTTATTGGTTCCCAGGCCTCAAGGGTGTAACAAGTGAGGCAGCTTCCCTTGAGAACTGTTCCAAGCGGCAGGTCCTTACGGGTGAGCGGACACTGAGGACCATTGAATGTACACCCCCCCACAGCCCCACCCTCTCCACAACTCTCCATCTCACAATACAGCCAGCCCCATTCGTACCAGCTTCATCATCATTCAGTGCGTATCCCAGAGCAGGGGAGTGGCGCTTAGTGCACATGTGATGGAGTTTCCAGCCACTTTGCTTGTCACTGCAGTTTACCAAAGTCAGTTTTTAATTAGCTTAATGACTCCGATTGACAGTTTTATTGTTATGCAAAAAATGGCGTCAAATCCCAGACATTGTTTCCGCTGTTTACAAAGTTCACTAAAGAGGCATTGCGTGACCATTTTCTATTTTTGTTCGCGCAACTAGGGAGGTCCCAACACACCATCGACAGTTAAATGCTAGATTTTTTATAATTAGTTTGTCTAATGCATCACAGTTCCTCTAGTATGTGACCGAATGATAAGACAAAGTTAATATGACATAAACAGCCAAGTGTTTTACATTCACGTGTACTTTAATAACCTTAACATCCTTATTCACAACTATCTGGCCATTGTTCGGTATGTACCCCACCCAAGGACCATTGGTACAGGCTCCAGGCACTGCTTGAAAATCGTGGGAATGAATAAGAGAAAATTTGGGGGGAAAACATGAGTTCAAATTTTGGCTGTGATTGCACTCATGTGGTGACTATGCTCACATTAATGCAAAGAAATGGTCTATCCCCTAATGGTTAAGCACAAGCTATGTTTTTAATGAGAAGGAAATGCTGTAAGGTTGCAAAGGACAGAACCTTGCAGCATTTACTTTGGGAAAACTGCTCTTTTCCTTCTCCTGTAGACTGTTTTACATCCATCTGCTGAGGGACTGAAGATGGAAATTAATAAAATAAGAAAAATATGAAAAAAACAATCAATGGTTTTCAAAATCTTGATTTTGTTTAATACAGAGAGAGAAACCATGCAAAGTTGCTGCTCACATCCAACATCTAGATTCATGTTTTTACTTGACAAAGGACTGAAAGTGAGTGAGTCTATAGAGCAAAATTACCCCTGAACTAACCTGTGCATTATAGAATTACCATAATTATACAAGATATAGTCAGTTATTTGGGGGTTGGTTTTAGTTATCTCTTATAAAAAAAAATTAAAAACACTGGGCCTTTGAGGCAGCGTCATGTAACCAGCCATAATTTACTCCAAATAGTATTCAATGTCAAATGCATTGAATTGTATTCAGAAGTACTCTGGCTAACAGTGTATTCTATAGGATTTGGAATGGATTAAATATTTGTTAAAGTGCTTTTCAAAATAAATATATTATTATTGGTGCATGTCATAATTTCCAAAACAAAGCTTGTGTTCCCTTTGTAGTCGGCTTTATAAAACCTCTGTGGTTGTGGGCCCAGTCATGCGTTTGGCATTTCCTTTTACATGAGCGCTATAAACTTGAGCGCTTTGTTGTCTGTGCTGTCTAAAAGTTTGCAGATGGATGGCCAGTTTTTTCCTCCTTGTCTGCAGGGACTTTAAAGGTGCACTATGATGTAGTGCTCTAACTTATCTGTCCAACACTCAGGATTAAACTTCTCTTGCATTTTCCTCAATTATAGGTGCTATTATTGAAGAAGGGAAAAAACAACCCCTTGAAAAAAATATTCTTAATGCGAGCAGGCCTCTCCACAGATCTGACCTGTAAATTGGCCTGGTGGCGATAAGTTTAATGCTATACTGTGGAGCATTCCAGGCAAAGTAGTGACCTCTCCATGACGACAAGCAGGTGGCAGACCCTCCACTTGAAAAGTTACGTAGTGTACTTTTAACAGTGATGATTGAACGTTGGAAGTGGATAAACTGGAGATTATCTGTGCATTAGTTCTGGGATCCCTTCTAAGTTCACTTCCCTGACCCCTTGAGCACCCCCTCCCCCTCTGGTGCCCCTCCTCTGTGCGCTGTTCTGTCCGTGAGAAGACCCCCACTTCTCTCTCTCTCATTAGCATGCCCCTGGGTCCCCACCGATGGCTGTTGCCAAACAAACTCTCACCAAGCCCTATTTTTCTTGTCTCCTGCACTGTCTGCTCCTCTCCACTCGTACATCTTGTGTTATTTTTAAAAAACGTGTTTCATTCACTCGTGCCTCTCAGATTACAGATTCCACCTCTGTCATCTTCCTCTGTTGTCCGCATCAGCCCAGAGGACATGCTGTTCCCCCTGTCATGGAAACGTGGTGGCCTTCTCTCTCTTCCTACATCCTCTCTGGAGTGGCCAGATGGAAAGCAGCTCTGTGCATGTTGCTAATGTATGCTACTGGAGAGGGCATATGGTGCTAAATAACTGTGACCTTATCTGCTTTAGGGCCGTCAGATTGAATCCCTCTTAAAAGAATGCCATTTAACATTTAAATAACCTTTTTATACTTTTGTACTTGAACTTTTATAAGCTATTTTCTGCTACAAGTGCATCCACTATTGTTGCGGAGCCAGCAGCTAAAGCCACTGCTGCTTTCACTGTCTGCTACTTGGTCTTTTGCGACATCATTTCTGTGCATTGCAAATATTTATATAAGAAACACAGACATAAAGGTTATATCCTTTGGCACAGTCTAGAGCCAGAAAATGTGTACTGTTTTGAGATGGGGCCATATGCAGCCTAGTGTTGTCACAAACATTCATTTCAAACTTTATTTCAATACTAAGGCAAAGGCTCAATACTACCATTTTTTTTAATTCCACAATGCTGAAAACATTTCTTTTTCTATAATAGAATACCATTTTGTGCTCCAAATAAGAGCCATTTTATTATCATGTTTATTATCATGTGGTCTGATACAGATCAAGGACATTCTAAAATGAAAGACTCAACTTTGTCCCATTTTATAGATTCTTTTCAGTATAGATACCTGCTCAAGTGAGTATCTAGTTAGGAGTTTGACAAAGTGCATTAGTGGAGTAATAATAGCCTTGTTGCTGCTTAAACATTTAGTATTTACAGCTCAACTTGAAGATTAGTATTTAAATCCTGGCAATTCTATTCCTATAAACAGCTTTTAATCCCCAAATAATGATGCAATGTCTTGGTTGTGCATGGGAAATGTGAAACTAAGCCATGAGCCACATCTCAACCAATTCAAGGGTCCCCTCTCTCCTCCTGCTGCAGCCCCTCCACAGTCCACACTGAACTGCCACTCCGATAGTCTCTGTCAAACAGCTATTCACACTGCACTCCACTCTCTCAAATGGGAAAGTCTGAGGGGAGATGAGCGAGTGTTTCTCAAGGATTTAGGGTTTGGTTGTTGTGAAATAGAGCAGTTAAAGAGAGTGAATCGACTGAGACCTGTTTTGCTGAATCAGCTGATGATCTCTTCTCAGGCACTGACATTAAAATTGGTAAAAACCCCTAATAAAACTCTTCTAATTATTCATACTTATTGATGCCAACTTTTACTTTTTTTGCTTTTTGCTCTGGCTTACTTATGATCTTTAATAATGTTTTGTCCATATTGCTGTTGATATAGTTATTATTATATTATGATATATAATGGTCAAATCTGTCTTACACCACTTGCTACTTCTACTCTCTCTTCTCACCTCTGTTATAATCCCTAACATAGAGGCTCCTGAAGTATACAGTATATGATTATTTTTCCTAATATATACTGTGCATAGTGGATTTTGTCTGATACCTGGATTTAAGGTCATCGAGTAATTCATTTAATACTTGTGGATTTGGACTGTAGTCATTTGCTTGCCACTTCTAAAGGCTCTGTATCTTCATTTCCACAGCATCAGTCTGAGCTTTGGGGCCATTCTCTTGAGCTGATTTATGAGGTGAGAGGCTCTGCAGTGATGGAGATAAATGAGCAGAACAGCACCAAGCAGATAAACAGACAGCTGTAAACACTTCTCATAAAAGACACAGATTTGGATGTTCCGCCCACTCTGCTCTGCATGTACAGGTCATTCATTATTGTTGGGTCTGTTTGAAGTTATAAATCACACAAAGCATCAACATTTTTATGATGGCTGAATTATGTTATATTCAAAGTTGCTGGAGAACTTTGTGATGACCCTTGACCTGGTTATCTCATAAGGGCAGAATGTAGACCAAGCGTCTTTGTTTCAGGGACATAGATTGTGTCATACCGAAAAACACACACAAAACCCCCAAACATTATTGTCCCAAGACAAGTGTTTTAACTGTCAACATGATTTCTTTTACCCAGCTGTTCAAATAGTATTCAGTTCAGTGGTATTATCAAAGAAAATCTTCCTTGAAAAAATTGATTTTCAGCAGAAGTAAGGCTGACTGTGGAGTTGCTGAAAAATAACCAAATTGACACAGATAACAGATGACCTAATCAAGACCGAACCCACATGACTCATTGTTAATTAAATAAACATTACTTTAATTCATTTTAGAAAATCCCACTTTAACATTAAGTACTGAGATACACTGTTTTTTTTAATTAGTATTTTGCAGAAAGTACAATTTGTATTATACTTTTGCACTTAACTCCTAACTGCTATTTACAAATTCAATGAAAAGATGGTTAAAGTTTCATTAAAATAGCTCACACATTATTGCTAGTTATTGCTCGCTTAAACTTTCTTTGAGTAGGTCTCACTTGAAATGAGATCTATTTTAATAACTCAACCACTATCCTCCTTGAGTTTTTGACATCAGTTATGACTTTATTAGTTTGCCAGACGGGAAATGAGAACAGAGGAGGAGAGGACAACAAGCGTCCCCAGCCCGGCTCTTCTTTGCTGTGATTACACGGTTAGTGCCTTAAATCCCTCGGGCCCCTTGTCTCCTCGTAAGGAAGGCTGACAGTACCTTTGCTGCTACATTGGTCTGTATAAACTTGTACAAACTAACTCTGTCACTGTCAAATAAAAACATCACTTATCATTCGCACTCATCTCCACGTTTTGTTCCACTTTAAAGCAATTACAAGCCATTATTTCTGAAGACTTTCCGCTCAGCTGTCACCAGATATTAGCGATCGTCCGAGTTCCCCTCTTTGGATTGTAAACAATGCACTTTTGACAAATTGTCCAACACGCAAATTCGATCCCCTCGTGAGCGCCCATTAAAGCCATTATAGTTCGTGTGCAAGTATGAGCGCCCTCAAAGTGTGGAAAATGAGACTGCGGTTTTCATAAATGGTGTTTTGGCATCTTCTCTCTACAGTGCAGCAAAACAACAATACATTAGTATTAGCTGTAAACAGACACATCTGCTAGCAATGAAGATGCATGTTAGGCTAGGAATGGATAGTCGAAGCAGATGGGGGAGTGCTGAGCGGCTATGGGAAAAAGAATTAGACGTTTTTCCATATGCCGTAGCAGGTTTCAGCTGTTGGAAGATTTCAGCGCAGTGTGGTGACAGTGGAGTCCAGATGTAATGGTTGGAGTGGTGAATGGGTAGATTGTTGGAGAGTTGGAGATGAGTTGAAACTCAATGGCAGAGATGACAGAAAAATGGCAACGTGATGATGATTACAACTATATTTGGCGCAGTCTAAATATTCACAGTATTCCAAGCAGAACCAAACCTTGCAAAGTAGTGTCAGTTTACCTTTTTAACATGATTTTAATACTAAGGAATAAAGTTGATACTCAGTACCGAATCTGATACCATGATGATAATAAAATCCACTCTTTCTTTAGACAATAGAATGTGATTTTCAACATTAAATAATTGTACTTTCTTTTATATTACCCTGCGATCCCTCAGTCGTCCAGGTAGGTTCCATAGTAGACCATGGGTGTATACTAGTCTGTGTGGTCTGATACAGCTCAAGATCATTCTATAGCTATTAGGGAAAGTTCATTCTTGTCCTGTGAATGTGACTTAGTAGTATTGACACCTATCTAGTTTTGATACTAGTTTTAATATCGATTAGTATCTGATTTTCAATACTTTTGACAACCAAATTCATTGAGATAGGGTGATTAAAAAAATTGATTTAAAGTGTACCTTGACCTTTTGCGTCACTTTTCATGTAACAATCAGACTTCAAGATAAAAGTGTGGCCTTCCAAGAAACGTTTGCAACCTTTTGTTTTGCTATTGTGGTATCTTGTATAATAGACTGAACGTAATTGATATCACACATTGTTCTCCTCCGTATCCAACAGTGAATAATGCTTCCTTCATGGCCCATTCAAACGCTACAATCAAGAGTGAGACCAGAGTCATTATAGAATTATAGTGGTTTTTGAGCCAGAATGTTTTGTTTCATACGGTGACTTGCATTTTCTGACTTCCTAGTCTTGGTTGCAACGTCATTTTTGTAGTGCTGGTAAACCATTTGCTTTTCTCTCGAGATGCCATTGATTTGCCTGAAATGTTCCGCAGAATGACATCACAACAATCACGTGATATCATGCCAGAAAGTTGCATAGTGTCCCTTTATGCGAAATGTGCCACAAATTACAAATAGTTTTCCCAGTTGTTTTTAGGATTCAAGTCAAACGCACTCAGTTAAACATCACTATTTACGATGTCCTTTGTGGCTGCAGTGTTGAGTGTTGGAGGGTCACACAGGATGCAGCTCAGTGGTGGTCCAGTCCAGTCCTCCTCTTGTGTGCCGGAAGACTGTACTGCACTGCTATTCTCCCTGTCCCCTGAGGGTCCGCTCTGTTCAGCATGTCCACTCGGGCTCTGGACACTGCCTCTTTGTATGAGGAGTCAGGACTTCTTTCTATTTGTCGCACACATTGTCGTCTTTATCTGCTGTCCTCCTCGTGATCTGGATGTGGCAAAGCTGGTTTGTGTTGCGTAACTAAAGATCATCGTTGCAAACAGTTCAATTCTCTCTTATCAAACAGCACTTCAGTGTTGTGTGAAGACAAGTAGGTAAAACTAATTAGATTTTTTTAGGACTAGAGATTGACCGATATGTGGTTTTTTTTCATGGCCAATGCCGATATCGATTGCTTAGAATCCAAGGCAACCGATGGCCGATAAGATCTGCCGGTATTTTTGGGACAATATGTAGGGCCAATTTGGATTATTTTTTCCAAATTATGTCATTTAAATTTACTAAAAACTTACCCACAGCCCCCTTTTTTATCCCAAACCTTTAAGAGAGCTGTGTAGTCATGTTTTGTGTATAATATAAGTTTTGTATGTACTCTTTAGGAAACTAGTCAGCCAAAACAAAATATCGGCCTCTGCTGGAGATTTAAGGCCGATAGCCGATACGCTAAAAAGGGAAAATATCAGCCTATCTCTATTTAGGACTACGACTTACTTGGACTGGTACTGTCAAATTTCCTTTTTAGTTTTTGGAGCCATCTGGAAAACTGTTCACCTCACTGTTATCAATAACTTTAATGTCAAATACAGTACAAAATGTCTACAATAGTTCTTTTGTGAAATGATTATTGTTTGAGTGGTCAGCTTACATTATGTGTCTGTGCTGTCCCAGTCATTCAGAACTGCTGGACTGAGGTGCCAACATGTCACATACAGCTGTGAAAACAATGCCTTCTAGGATTTATTAAGAGTTTGCAAGTGCTAGAGGTGAGAATGAGAGGTCACCAACCACAATGACGTTCCTGGGAATAGACTGTAATGCTAGAATATAGGAGGCCCATTTTTGTTTGGCCCAACTTGCGCCCTAAATATGCTTAAAGAATAAATGCATGAAGGTTTATTTGAACACTTTTGTCCAAAGAGGGTACTGCAGATATGTGACTACACTGCTCCCTGACCCAGTTTGTGGTAAAATAATAAATGCACAAATTCATATTAACCAAATTGCAGAGCTGAGATCATGGGAAAAAAACCCCAAAACATTTCAGGCGATCTCTTTTGGTTCATTCCGTGTTACTAGTGCAATTTGTTGTATTACCTCAAGATTAATAGTCTCAATTAGCCAGCTGTTAATGTTGCAAATACTGAAGTAATTATCTCTGTGATAATAACATGCATTCCCATATGTAGCCTATAAAAGTTAACAAACCTATTAAGACGGCTAATATCTTGTTCTAAAATGCAAGTTTCTAGTATAAGTTTACCAGTTCATATTTCAGTCCTTATTCAGATGTTTTTAGACATGTTCAAAAATGTGCACAGTAGACAAGGGACGATATTGAAATTTTGTGTGAGGATTATCATGGCCAAAATAATTGCGATTAACAATGATGTCATGATAATGATTAAAGTTGTTATGGATATGAATAATCATAACTTTAACAGAAAATATTATGGATGAGCAGGGCCGTCAACTGGAATTTGAAGGCCCGGGGCAATAAGCCTCGCATGGCCCCCCTGCAATACAAATTAATAGGAAGAGGGTCCAATTCTGGGCTCCTAACAATACAAATAATAGGAAGAGGGTCCAATTCTGGGCTCCTAAGACCCTGGGGCCCCGGACAGCAGACCCCTCTGTCCCCCCCATTGACTCCCCTGTGAATAAGTTGTTTTTTTCTGCACATTCAGGTGATATAATGGCGATTATCTTTGTTGGCGATTATCCTGATGATATAAAATGCCCCATGAATGATTATTGTCAACCCTTTTTATCACGATAAGTGATATTATTGTTTATTGTCCCATCCCTAGTGCACAGTGAATCTTTATTTTTTAAACATTACTGGCAGTGTACTCACAATGAAGTAGAGTTATTGCAGTTTCATATTATTTCCTTCTTCCTTCTGTCTCTCTATTGCTCACGTGTCTACATGTTCTTTTTCCACGCTGGCCTCTGGACTTGGACGTGGGCAAACCTGATCAAAGCCTTTTTAGCAAAACAGATACCCGAGTTGGACTCCCTTGCTACTTTTATGTCCCTGACGTGCCAAAAAGCATTGCACTCAAATTGATTTATAACAAGCTACCGCGTCTTCTACCCTTAGAGAAATAAACCATCAGAAAATATTTTCTCTTTTTCAGCATGGACGAACTTTATGACCTGGAATGTAGTGTGACAGGGGGAAGCCGTCTGACGCTCCTGACTGTGAGAGCCAGCTGATTTATAAGTCTCCTGCTTGACTACCTGACAGTGACCGCCAATACTTATGCTGTATTTACTTTGCATAAGGGCTCAACATCTTGTGAACCTTGGTGCGATGTGGGTTGTGGTACGAGTCTGCTATGTTCCGCTTTGGGCACATCACTCATTGAGCTGTGGTTAACCTGCTGTCATGGCAACCGCTTTTCTTTGCCCATCCCGGGACAGAAATGCTTTTTGATCTCCCTGTACTACACAAACAGAGAGGACCAAGCATCTGACTGCTCGCAGTATTGTCCGGGCAGTAGTGTATCCCTTTACTTTCCCTTTGTCGTGGCAAAAAGACACTTGAGTTTCTTGTCTCTTGGGATAAGGACAGTGGTTTGGGGTGGTATCAGCAGATATGCACAAGGCCAAAGCCACAAAATCACAATCAAATAAAAATGTATGAATGAATAGAAACAAGTGACCCATTAATTTTGAAAGAGAATTGTGTTCCCAGGATTTAGTTGCTTGACTTGTTAGTCTGTTTGCAAGATCATTGTTGCAGTGCTTTCTCATGACATTTGAAGTCAATATCTGTAACATTGTGAAGGAAAAACTTTTCTCAGGAACCAAAGTTACACCATCTTAGCCACAAGAGGTGACTAACCAGGATAGAATAAACTAGAATGTCTTCAGTTTTCAAGCAAGCACAAAAGTTGAGATATTGTGGTCCAACAAATGCTTTTCAATTTCATACTTTGAAAGCCCAAATAATACTTTATTGGAACAGAGAAAGAATGCAACGTGACATTTAAAATCCCTCAAAGTGTCTTGAACTTGTTTAAGGTGAATACAATGTAATTTGGCTGAAGAACTGGCTCCTTGTTTATTTTCCTTCTCGCTGGCCTCCTCCCTCACTATCAGCGCTATCCTCTGCAGTGCTGTTAGTTTTAAACTCTGACACCCCAGTTATCATTTCAGAGTGTATTCTGTCACGCACTGTTTCACAAACCTCCAACCACTTCTGTTTCTGCTAACAGTCATTACACATCTTTCTAATTTGACTGGTATCATCTTGATCGCTCTAAGCTTCAACAAAAACATACCACCCATCCAGCTAATGAGCAAAGAGTGATTATAAAGGCTCTTCCCGACATGGCACCAGGTTTAATGTGTGTTCCTCACATAAACAGGCATTGACCTTGGTGTCCAATGACTCACAGACAACATCCTGTCAGACATGTGGATCTAATTGGAGGCATTCACTGGCTGTTTGTAAAGTGTCTATGGACATTCACACTGCAGTGTGTGTTGTAGTCACTGGCTCTGCACAGGTTTGGATGAGATGGTTATTGTGTATGTAGGTTACCTCATTCTGAGTAAACATTGATTTACAATTTGGCAGTGGACCATCCCTCTGACCTGTTAATTTGTTAGTGCCCTTTAACAATAGTGTTGGCTTGTAAAGAGGCCGGACATGTTGTTTCCGTTGACGTTTTACGACGTAGGTATTTTTTGAATGGACAACAATCATTTTGCCTTTGTTGTATGTATCCCTTTATGAGTAACATTTGTTTGATATTACAGTGGTTTGACCTTGGCACTCACTAACACAGAAATTCTGATGGATGATAAAACTTATTCCTGGCATAGACATGATTATTACTGGAAGACTGGATGATGATACTCATAAGCATAATTCCAATTTATTCACCAGTGGCAAGAAAATTGTTAGCATTTGTTTGCTTACATACCCGTTAAAGTAGTAGTAACAACTAGTAGTAGTAGTGGTGGTGGTGGCGGTGGTAGCAGTAGTAGTTACATTATTTGAACTTTGAGTCATCACCTTGGGACAAAAAAAATATTTGTTATGATGTGAATTAAAAACAAAGGTGTGACAAATGCCTACCTGGTCAAACTAAATACATGCATACTTCATTTCAAGTCATATTCCATTTGTATTTTGCAGGTTGTTTCGAGTGCTGCATCAAATGTTTAGGCGGCGTCCCGTACGCGTCCCTGGTGGCAACCATCTTGTGCTTCTCAGGAGTTGCCCTATTCTGTGGCTGTGGACATGTGGCCCTCACCGGGACCGTCACCATCCTGGAGACGCACTTCTCCAAAGTCACCTCAGACCATGCCATGCTCACTGATATGTAAGCCATTTCAAATAGTACATGGTCAAATTCCCCTATATATTGGGCCGATAATTTTGCCCAGTATTTTCCTATTCTAATGGGGATAGAAATTGTAGGTTCCAAAAACACCATTAAAAGTATAAAAATATATATTTATTCATTGAAAATACATGTTTGTTATTCGTTGATTTGTGAACTTAAACACAACTTTACTGTAATTTTTGGGCTCTGTTAGATATTAAAATCGATTTCAACAATTATCAGTTATCCTCATCAACGGCAAGGCAATTAACGGATATGGCTTTCTGCTGGAAAAAAAAAAAATCCAATCCATATCAGACCATTCCTAAATTTAAGACTTGCCTCATCCAAGTAATCCATTGTTGATATAGCAGCGGTAATGTGGAAAAAATAGTCGTGTCCTGCTCCAAAAGTAAGATTAATAGTGCTTTTAATGTACTTCTTCTAAGCTGATAATGCCTCCCTTAACTCTTATCATCCTTATCACCAAAACAATCCCAAACATGGGTTCAGTGTACAAATCTGAAATAGTTGGACAATAAAAGGGCAATGACAAAAGCCAGAGCATATGCCTGATGTCTGAGTAGAGCTGAGGTGTCCTGAGGGTTAGTGGAGACATGCCTCACCTGTTACCTCACTGGGCTTCACTTCACAAAGGATCCCAGCTGCTGGCTCCATCACACACATCTGGGGACGATTAATCAGCCCACGCAGGTTATTGTAATGAAAAAGACACATTCAGAACAAGTACTTTCCACATAAAAATTCAGATTCTTGTTTCATTTTAAGTAGCTTGCAGCATGTCGTACAAGACTAAAATAAATATGTTTGTGTCCAATAACATTGTTCAATCACAGTGGCGTTAGATAAAGGTTGTGTTCTAAAATTAACAATATGATCAGCACAATTGGCATTAGTCTTCATGTTTTGTGTAAATAATCAAATTAATTTTGGCATAACTGGCTCAGTAGGTGTAATTTATGTTTGGGATCTGTTATTTAAAGGTGCATTATGTCACTTTTCTGATGAACGGTCCATCACCTGCTTGTTATTTCTTTGGCTCAAATGTTCCACAGTATGACATTAAACTTGTCATCATGGCCAAGTTACAGGTCAGATCTTTTGGAGAGGTGACCCCGTTCACAGTAAAAATACATGCTGTTCAAGGTATTTGCGAGCAAGAAAAATACCTGTAAATTAATAAATACAAGATGGATTAATTTAATGCCATACTGTGATACTTTTCAGGGACAAGCAGGTAGCGGACACCCCACCAGAACATAGTACAACATGGGTACATAGTTCCCCTTTAAAGACATATTCCTTGGTGCCTCTATTTTGGTGCTTCTATCTTAATATTTTCCCCATTAAGGGTTAAGGCTAGCTAGGTTAGCTACTAGAGAAAAAAAAAAGGACTTTCTTTAAAAAACATTACGTGCTTGTCATTTCTTGCTGCCAGAATCCAGCTGATGCAGTACGTCATCTATGGCATTGCCTCCTTCTTCTTCTTGTACGGGATCATCCTGCTGGCAGAGGGCTTCTACACCACCAGCGCCGTCAAAGAACTGCACAGCGAGTTCAAGACCACGATCTGCGGCCGCTGCATCAGTGGATTGGTATGTTAGCAGAACCACCCTGCCACGATGGGGTTATTTCATATACACCCACGGTTTAAAAATAGCTCTCTATTAAACATGATTTGTGTGAATATGTCCTCAGTTTGTTTTCCTCACATACATTCTGGGCGTGGCCTGGCTTGGCGTCTTTGGCTTTTCTGCCGTGCCAGTTTTCCTCTTTTACAACATGTGGTACACCTGCAACACCATGAAGTCCCCTATGGCTAACCTCACCAGCATTGAGTCCATCTGCGTGGATGTCCGTCAGTATGGTAAGACTTTAATATAGTTTATTGGTACCAACAAAATCAACAGACTTTGAAGAGTATCCAGTAACCATAAATTGTGGTATAATGGCATTGGTATGCAGTGTTTGAAACTTTGACCACTATTAATGAACTAAATATCTTTTAACCACAAAAATGGAATTCATCAAGATCAAGTCATTCATAAATAGTAGTATCCATATTGTCCACCATAAAACCTCTGATTTCAAGGCTAACGAGCTCATATTAAGAAACCGCTTTTTTATTTATTGAATTTGTGGCTGAATGTATACACAAGTCAGTCTGCCAAGTCCGTAATCAAATTTTACTCATGAAGCTAAGGGGTGGAGAGCTACAGATTGGAAACCCCTGCACCAAAATTGCTATTGAACAAATAAACCATTTTAACCTTATCACTTTCTTCCAGGTATTATTCCATGGAATGCCACACCAGGAAAGGCCTGTGGATCTACACTAGGAGACATCTGCAACTCCAGCGAGGTAATGCTGCTTCTTGTCTGTAAAATAAATATGTAAAAATAATTATTTCTAACACAAATGTCGGTTTTCCCCCTCTACAGTTCTACCTGTCCTATCACTTGTACATTGTTGCATGTGCTGGAGCAGGAGCCACTGTTATTGCTCTGGTAAGTGACCAACATACAGTTTTTAAAATACATTCTCATTCATTGCATCCATACACTTTACAAGCACATATTCAATGGAGTACATTAAAGTATTGTGGAAAATAAGTTTATATATATAACTTTGTAATAAAATTGTAATTTCCTCATAGTTTACAAGTGAAGATACAACAAATTACTGGCACATTTTCCACAATATTAAATATTAAACCTGTATTTTAGCTAGTTTTGTGTGCTGTGAACCTTTCTCTGCCATGTTTTTTCACTACCATTTGTAAAAGGACAAACGTCAACTTCATTTGCTTTTCATTGCATATTGTAGTTGCTTATAGTCTCCCAATTTACAAAATCCAGTTTAAATTATACTTGATTACTGCTTTTGACTTCTGAAAACTGTCTTGCTAACTTGTCACATGATCGGTGACCAGGAAGTGGGCGGCATGTTCTCTCACCAAACCTCTCTGTTCTCTTCCACCAGCTGATCTACATGATGGCTACCACTTATAACTTTGCCGTTTTGAAGTTTAAGAGTCGAGAAGATTGCTGCACTAAGTTTTAAACAGTGCTCCATATATTTGAAAGCTGTACTGATTAGTCACTGACAACATTTGAACTAAAAAAAATCAGAATAGGAAATATTAGTGATCACAAGTGTAAATAGCTGATTGTATGCGTTCTTTAGCATCCAGGGATGTCCAAGGGTGATTTTTCAGCAATGTCTGATTTTTTTTGTGTGCTTTTCCTGGCACTCACAGAAATATTACAGAACTCGAGGAGACAACTAGAGAGTCCAATCTAAATTTAAGTTCATTTTACCGAATATTATAGACTATCCTGATTCGAACATCTAATGACTTTAAATCAAAGATGTTTTAAGACAGATTTCTAGTAATTTGTTGACTGTTGAATAATAATGTTGATGCCATGAAGTGTTACAAAACATCAGTATTTTTTTTTTTGTTTTGAACTTAAGGTGTTAAATCCATGAGTATTATAGACCGTATGTGTATTATAGAATGAATAAATAGCACTCTGAAGGTTTAGGCCAATACCCATGGGATCCCAATGGGGCCATAAACCTCCTTTCATTCCATGTATGATAATCCAGTTCTTTTAGATAAAGTACATATATTTAGGTTGAATGAGTGCTGATGCTGACAGGCCTCGGCTATGAAGTCTGTTTTCTATTCTTTTTCCCAAGTGCCACAAAAGAGCCATTTTGTTTTTTCTTAACACTGAGCCTGCATGCTTAATATTCCAGATGCTTTTGATGTGTTTAGTTTCTTATACTCAATTTTTCATATATTTAATTTTCTCCTAAATTTTGGACTGTAGCGATTACTTTCGGTATAAAATAAACAATCTTTGTTTACAAAATTTTCCCACTTGGTTGATTTATTTCCCACAGGAACAGACATGGGTCTTGCGCTTTGCACTAACCTTCGGCGCTTGCATGTGACGTCTTTGCTGTCCTGTCTCATCCCTCAATAACCTAAAACTTCTTTTTTTATATTTTAGAATATATAAATACACGATAACTCCACTATTGGTGATGGAAGTTTTTTGTCTGTTTTAGATTAAATAAATGTATTTGTATTTGCAACATTACTTTACATACAAAATGTATTTGGCCTTCACAAAATTAATGCTAAATTAACATTTGCATAGTCAGTGATGTCATAATACTATTAATTTATTTGCCTTTTATTTTTGTCTAACACATTTTAGAATTGGCAGCAAATTTGAACACAAAACATGTATGCAAGTACTGTAATTTATGCAATTTAAGTTTCTTTTTTAAATACACCATTCAAAAAACTTCCATATTTACCTTGCACTGTAACTCTGTAACTACAATGTTTATTGACTTGTGTGTATGTCTAATATTTGTAGCTTTGACCTCTATAGCTTGCTTTGCATCTCTGACATGCTCACCGCCATCAACCTTCACCCTCTCTTCCAGATCCACTTCCTCATGATTCTCTCTGCAAACTGGGCTTACCTTAAGGACGCCAGTCAAATGCATGCCTACCAAGACATCAAACTGAAGGAGGAGCGCGAGCTGCAGGACATCACGTCACGCTCCAAGGAATGCCTCAATTCCTACACATAAGGATATTACACACCCCAGTCACACTTCAGACACACACAATGAGGCACTAAGGGCCAAGTATGGTGGCCTGTTTGGACCAATGTTCAGCTGAATTACCTGCCAGCGGCCTGACTCTGCACTAATCAGGCTTCTAACAAACTAATATGCTTTTTCTGCACTAACACCCAATACATGCGACTGGAACTGTGAGATATTGGCTGGGTCTCTCCATTTTCAAATTAAGCTATAATTTTGTCTTCTTAACAAAATCAGTGATGAGGTTATTCATTACAAATCATTTTACAATGTTTGCGTGATCTAAGGTGGCCAATGTTCAAGTAAATAAGCCTTATAGTAATTTAGGTACAATGTCAACAGGATTGAGGAGATACATTATTTGAACGATTTAAAACTTGTTCCTCTGACCTGAAAAATCCCTACCTCAGGTGTGCACAAGAGCCTATGTTCAACATTTATACCAGTTCAAAAATGGTGTGTACAGCACAGATGTGATACGCAGAGGTGTATCACATCTGTGCTGTACACACATCAGCATAACTATGGCTGATTTAACATGAATGTGTAATTTCAATAGTTCTGACATTTTTTGACTTGTAAAAAATACTTAGTATGTTCTCTAGTATATGTGGCATATTCACCTAATGAATTCATTTATTTGCTTTGGTACTATAGACAATATAATAACATTTAGAGTTAATCAAATATCTTGTTGCTGGTCTTTTATTGTAAAGTTTTGTTTTCTAAATAAATACATCATGATGTAAATGTTAAAGGCCCTTACGCTGGTATCATTTTATTAGAGGAGAACTTCTTTCTAGCATAGTTTTCCGTTACAGCCTTAAGACTGCAGTTATATGCAGTACTAGCTCCAGTAGTTACCCTTGCCTATGCTTACGCTTTTTAGGTTCCTATTGTGTAAAACTAAACTCTAGCGGTTTAGATATAATAATTTACATGTACGAACAAATTCATCTTACAACTCATCATGTGATGACATGTTTTACATTTTCTGATTCACAATCTTCATGATTATTTTAGCCAAAGTAAAAATGCCATTGCTCTTTCATGCCTGTTAATCTCCCCACACTACGTAGCACAAGCTGTTGAGACCCCAGCACTGCATCTTGTTGAATAAACCAAATGTAAAGAACAAGGCTGCTGTTCAATCACTAGGCAGATCCAATCCTGAGGCAATTATGACTGGAAACATTTTTGTGTTAAGCCTGTCCACCATTTTGTATGGAAAAAAAACAAAAAGGAAAAATCATGTGTCTTGTGTTTATTCTTATAATTATATAGCAAAGCATCGACATGCAATTAAAACAGGTGTTTACAATTTCTAAAATGACAAGCCATACAAAAATACTACCAGAAATCATCGTCTTCATCCTTGTGCGAATATGCTGCAATGCTAGGAAAAAGACAAACAAACATTGTGTAATTCATTAGCTGGAAGATATGGCGTATTGTTTTATGTCTGTTTACCTTATAGCATGTTTCACTAAATTTAAAAAATACGTTGGTTTGTAGTTACCTTTCATCTTTCGCTTCCGACAGACTTTTATCTTCAAAGCTTAGGGGATTGGCTTCTTGTTCAGGACTCTAAACAGGCAAATTCCCATTAGTTTTAACCACTTACTAATCAGGTCAGTTTATTACATATATTCCTATCTCACTGCCTGTTGTGTCTCTCTTGCTTCCAGCACCATCTTCATGTACTTTTCCAGAGGATTCTCTTCAGCTTTAGACTCCTTCCCATCATCATTTGCTTCTTGTTCCTCTTGTCTCTCACCATTTTCAGTGTTTATCGCCTCCTCTTTTGTTGCTGGTTGGTCTTGCTCTTGCAAGAGCTGAAAGAAAATCTTGTTACATAAGGAATAATTAAAAGTCTTATTGCACGGTTTAATAAGTAAAGTTACATGTTCTTTCTCCAGTCGCTCCAGTTCTTGCAGCTCCCTCTCTCTGGCCTCTTCTTGCTCTCTCAGTCTTTGTTCTTGCCTTTCCTTTCTTTCTCTTTTCCAATTTTGCTCCTCGTCATCCTCCTGCTCCGCCACTGAAGATTTGTGCGAGGATTGTAAATATTGTTAAAATAAAAAAAAAAAAAGTTGAGCAACATAAAAAAAAAAAAAATCAATTTCCTCTTAAATAGTCTCTCTTTCATATTGCTGTTGGGCATGAGTGAGTGATGAGTGAAAAATTGGTGGAGAGCAAACGATAGAATGTTTGTGTTAAGTTAAGGGTTACTCCAACATGTTTTATTGAAGTGAGCAAAAGCATGATGACAACTTTAGAGTTACTAGTTACAATATTTTTCTCCTCAAAATGTTTTGTGGGAGTTGTGGGAATGTGAACTTCAGTAGGATTTCAATGTGTTCTTTTGTTAAAACATCATTTCATAAGATATACTTTGTTGTCGCCATAAAATTTAAAGATTGGACATAGTAATTAAAAAAAAAAAAAAATGCTGAGAGTTGTCAGCAAGTTACAAAAATAAAAATCTGAAAATTTGACTTGTAGATGTAAAGAATTCATTATCCAACCATGGCTTCTCTGGTGGGTGACAAACCACTCACCCTCATGGCTTTGTGTGGCTGGTGGGTCTTGCTGGAGATGCTGTGGACTCTGTAGGCGCGGGACAGTGGGGCCTTCTGGGACGCCAGTGTCCAGGAGAAGCTCTGGAATGTGGCTCTGCTCTGGAGGGAGACAGGCACAAAGAGAGCTTTTATGCCGGACCATAATGCACCGGGGCCAGAGGAGCGCCACAGAATACATAATCAGCGGCTCTTCATCTTCACCATTGTGCGAGTCCACTGAAAGGACACTTTGGAGGCCAGTCACACACTCATTAAAAAGCAACAGGCCTAAAACCTACTAGAATTACTTTTTCGTTTTGGTAATATTACACACCTACCACAAATTACGAATGGTGAAGGTGAAAAAACTTAAGTTCTGTTGTTTGAATGATATAGGCACCTGCCCCACAAAAACGGGAGGCTTATTTAATCTTCAATAGCTTTCATTAGCTTTGAGGAAACAGAGGTCCGAGCACAGGATTACCTGGCAGTGGCTCTGTGAGATCTTCCAGGCTGATTTTCTCTGGCTGAGGAGAAGACTCTGAGCTGGAGAAAGCAGGCTGCAGCTTTGGTGGGCTTGAGAAGAAAACACATTGATTGGTCACCATCAAAGTACATGCATTTGTTGGAGTATCCTAACCCAAAACAAAAAAACTTGTACCTGACTGCATCTCGTGCTGTGCTCCTGAGCGGGGGGCTGTGAAGTGGACTGAGTTCAGAGAGGAAGTCATCAGAAGGAACAACTTTCTGATTGGAGAGCTGTGCATCCTCTGCCAGGGCTGTCAGTGGACCTGCTACTATAAAAATAATAATTCAAAACTTTTGAATTTTTCTTTTT
>KN474794.1:7974-20063 GCA_000787095.1 Periophthalmodon schlosseri
GTGTACAGGATGATACTGATGTTGTTCATGATGGCATCTATGTCCACTTCCTGCTTCGCTTTGATGGATGTCAGACTGAGCTGCGAGGCGTTCAAAGACATCGTAAATCTGTGGAAAAGACCTACAAAAAAATCTACAGTTATATTTTGTAACTTTTTGAGAGGTGGATGTGCCACCTGCTTGACCATGTTGCTTTACCTTGAATACATGTAAGATATATGTTAAGTACAATACAACAGAACTTTCAAGGCAAAGTAATGAAGACGTCTTTATTGAGCCAAGCAGGTGGGGAACTTCCCCCAGAACTGCACCTTTAACTTATTCAGTCACCCACGTGGGATTTTTGACTTCTGACAAACATCTTGTGATTTGGCCTAACACCTCACACCAAACATGGCTGTAGTTTCTGGTTTTAAAATAGCTGCAACGTTATATTCACACAACCAGGATTCAGCTCTTGTTCTGTTCCAAGTCGTTTAATACCTTTGTTGCATCCTCCTGCTCGTCTCCATCGAAATGTTGTTAAATAAATAAAACTCGTCTCCCCATGGAGAATGTTCCAAAGTTTGGTTTCTATTTCCATGGAATTCTGCAGTGACATGCCACCTTTAGAAAGTTGCACTGTATTGCTTTAAGTATCATAATAAAAAGTTATAAAAAGCTACTACCCACTGTGAAACGTTGACTGAGCTTCACATTTCCACAGGAGAAGCTCTAATTTTAACTGTGTTTATCAGAGTCAGGTGCTTTGAGTCAGAGTCTGCTTCTAAATATCTGGGAGTGAAGAAGAGTTAAGATAAAAGACACTTTTCATGATTTGGGCTGCTATTGGCCATTTTTGAATTGGAAAACTGGGAAAGTCAAAGTCTATATTGAAGATTTGGAATAACAACTAACATTATATATTGGGTAAATAAATAAATATATTTATATAGCATCCCACAGACACATTAGATACACATATTATATACATTTTAATGAAGAAGTGGACAAAAGGCTGCATTTTAGGCCTGGTTATGATTGCGATCCAAAACACATTTATTGTTTTGTATTGACTATAGGTACTTGTACTGTATTTAGTCAACAATATTTTTCTTTAGATATATTTATGACGTGAAAAAGATATGCAAATCAAATCCAACACGCAGCCAGGTGTCCCTCCCTTGTTTAAATAAATTAAAAAAGACCTTACCAGTGTGAATGGTGCAGTTTGAGATGAAGAGCACTGAACAGACACAATGCAGCTCAAAGAGGAAATGGACACATGTTTCAGAGTCTGTGGTCAGTTAACATGACAGGCCACGCCCCCAAAACAAAACAGCTGATCAGCGGTGCTCTCACAGTTTAACTCAATATCACACAGATCCGGCTCATGTCCAGCTAATGATTTTGATTCTTATCTAAAAGTCATTTGGAAAAACCTGTTAGAGGCATGGGATTATATTACTGTATGGACGTGTCATTTTGTGTTTGCATATCATGTCTTGGCTCTGTTGGAAATGCATGGAAGCTTTGACAATAATCACACTGCTATATTAGAAGGTGCTAATATTGTAAAGATGCACTCTGTAACTTCTGATGTGGGGATCCGTCACCTGCTTGTCTTCATGGAGATGTTATTGCTTTGCTTGGAATGTTCCACAATCATCGACTATATAAAGAAGTGGACTAAAGGAGTGTGACGTCACCCACAGCGTTCAGCTCCGGTCAAATGAAGCTCATCGAGGCTAGAGCAGTTATAGGGGCCAATTTAGAGCCAAGTTGCATATTAGGAATTCCGACCACGAGTATCATAGCAACCAAAGAGCCAATCCAGAGTGTGGCTGTTGAACTCCCCTTCTCTCCCGCGCCGCTGGTTTAGCAGGGAGCAGGCCGCTTAGCAACTCGGGGAAAGAAGGCGCCTGATTTGTGGGTTATTAATGTTCATATCTTGATTTACAGACACAATAGCGGAATAAAACCACCAGGGTCGTGTGGAGCGGGTTAATCGAACATTTTAAGATCAAAATGACGAGTCTGACAGCAGCAGTTACAGAGAGAGGGGTGACAGTTTTCCAGTGTAAAGTGAATTGGAGCCAGAGTCCATGGAGCCGGAAGTGCGCCCATACTGACTTCCTGTTTGGAACGCGGCGGCTAGTGGGTTAGCTATGTACATTTATATATACAGTCTATGTCCACAATATGGCATTTAACGCACAGATTTTGTATGTATATGTATTCAATAACAATGGTATTTACTACTGAAAAATTCTTGCATTATTACATTATTATTTGCCTCTCCAAAGATTTTACCTCTAACTCGGCCTGATGGCTCCACCTACTTATGGTCTTCATATAGATAGATACGTTTAATGCTGTACTGTGGGACTTTACCAGACACTCCAGCAGAAAAGTTCATCTCACAACAGTGCGGCTTCAAAATAGGCTCTTACGGAGATGGTAGTTTAAAGGTAGGGTTGCTAGCTCAAACCTTGCCTGGGTTCATACAGCTGTGTCCCTGAGCAAGACACTTTGACCTCTCCAGTCCAGTTTCCAAAGTGCTGCACAAATACACAGTACCAGTGATAGTACAGTGATTTTGTACGTGACACCTGTTGCTATGCCGACTAGTTGATGTGAAGGGTCTGTTGGTCAGTTACTGGTCTGTTTTGGAGACTGGCTCTAGTGAGTTGAGACTACTAAGTTGATGTGAAGGTTCTATTCGTCAGTTACGGGTCTGTTTTGGAGACTGGCTCTAGTGAGTTGAGACTGCTGTTGTTTTGGCGTGGGTTACGACCTACAGTAGCCATTGTGTTCAGAAAATAAACAACCAGAAGAAATTTGGTGTGTTTCCTTACACCAGAACGCTACAATAATAATAAAATAATCACTTAGATTTAATAGTACTGGTCTTAAAACAATAAAACTAGTAAAACTAAATATGTGCAAAAAAACAAAACAATAGATGTAGACAGTTAATAAGGCATCCAACACAAAAAGGCATCCACAAAACATCAAATAAATAAATAAATAAATAAACAAACAAACAAACAAACAAAAATTAAAATTAAAATTAAAATTAAAATTAAAATTAAAATTAAAATTAAAATTAAAATTAAAATTAAAACTAAAACTAAAACTAAAATTAAAACTAAAATTAAAACTAAAATCAAAAATTAAAATTAAAATTAAAATTAAAATTAAAATTAAATAATAAAATAAAATGACAACTTGCCACCAGTTCACTGTGGCCTGAATCAATATTGCAAAAATCTAAAATGTCTCTGATTACTATTGGACTATTAATGTTCTTTGGTGGTGTGGGTGGGAGTATTCAGCTACTGCATTTCATGAGATTGTTTATTTGAACACAGTATGAAACCTTGAGGACGTTGCTATGAAACTACGAACTCATGTTTGCCAAAGAATCATTCACTTAAGCGTGAACTGTAGAGAGCTGTGGGTTTTAGAGTACAAGTTCAAAACACCAGCATGTGTTTGTCCTCAAAACACCTGCATTTTAAAGCTACAAGTCACTCCTAGCGTTTCACTAAAACTGAAACAGCTTCTGAATGGGAATCAAAATGTCTTGATTTCAAAAACAGATTGCAACCTCTGAAACAACCTCAGACAACAGATAAAAAGGGGAAGTTTGGATAAGGAAGGATATATACACAAGTGTGGATTAGTAAAACACAATTGGTCCTTCAGTAGAGGACTAAAAAATAAAACACGCTGAGAAAAAAAAACAAAACATAAAGAGCCAAATATGCAAATGTTTGGATGATTTCATTTTTAGATGACAATCTAAATCAGATAACAAAAGCACAACAGAGAGACTCACACCACTCGTATGTAGCATGTAGGAATGTTTTATAATCATTGTGTAACTAATCATGATTCATTCATCACTACATCACTACATCATGACTTCAACCAATAACCTGTCAGTGCAGCAGTAATTCATCTTTGGATCCTTTATTATTTAAGGGTGGGACGAGGTGTGACACGAGACTGGGTCCATGACAAAGAGACAGGACGAGATTTCACATCCTTTATAACAGATAGATTGTGCAATACAGTTCACAATTTTGTGTTCAGCATTTTATATTTCATATTTCTATTGTCATTGTTTTTGGAACTACAGCTTCTCAATAGGTGTGACTAACTAGCACTTAACCAGAGGTGGTAGATTAGCCAAAAAGTTTACTCAAGTACAATCTTGGGGGCGACAATTGATAGAATGTTTGTCCACTGATCCGAAGGTTCAAATCCCATTCTCGACATAAACATCACTGATAGAGGTCAGATCCACTGAGCCACAGGTTGGCAATGCGATTCCAACTCCCACAGATGAATGCTGTTGCTGTGTCCGTGGGCAAGACACTTAACCCACCTCGCCCCTAGTGTCTGTGTACACTGGTGTATGAATGTGTGTGTGAATGGGTGAGTGGTTCCTTGATGTAAAGCGCTTTGAGTGACTTGAAGATGGAAAAGCGCTATATAAAAATGTGACCATTTACCATTCTACCAAGTAAGATTAATGTTACAAAACATGAAATAATGCACAAAATTTGGTATGTGCAGAGGACAGACACAAAAATGAACCAAACTAAATCATATCTGAAGGAGCTGCAAGAAACACAAAACGTTCAAATCATTTCATATTGTCGACATAAAGCTCCAGTTTCTTTAGACTTACTCACAGTGGGAAGAAGAACCACAACTTTTACTCAAGTAAGAGTGCTGTTACTTCAATTAAAATAAATTACTCAATAGGAGTGAAAGTATGCTGCTAGAAAAGTACATCTGTACTTCACTCTGGTATGTCCTATCCGCCTGTTAACGCATGGAAACAAATCTCACAAGATCATTTTTCTCATGTGCACATGTCGTGTGGTTGTTTGATCTCCTGAGAGCTTGTGGCACAAGATTTTGTCACATTCTTATTATTAATATTCATAAACACACCACCTGCTTTTCTCCATGGAGATGTTATTGCTTTGTCTGGAATGTTCCACGACATGGCATTAAACCTAATATAGCTCCATGGAGACAAGCAGATCTGGTTTGTAAATTCCAGATTCCAGATAACAGTTAGTTTCTCAGTTAGTATTTTTGAGCAATAAAAACATATAATGCCATACTGTGGAACATTTCAAGCAAAGCAGACACAAGCTGATGACATAACCCTTCAGCAGATTCGTTTAAATCATTACTATCTCAAGTTACTTTGCCACATGCTTTGGTTTGTTTTTTGCGTAGATGTACATCTCACTAAAGAGAGATAGGCCAAAAACATTAGCCAGAGTGAGACTTCCTCTTTTCCTCTCCTCAGCTCTATCTGCTCAACCACTTCTCTATCTGTCTGTTTCTAGGGTGCGTTCACACTTGTCATTATGTGGACCTAAACTGAATTATATTTTAGGCATGATGTGAGGACTTGGTTTGATTTTTTCTAGTCCTTATTTAGTCGTTGTCTAGTCCAGGTTTAGTTTTGGGTTTAGTTCAGTTTGAGTCAGTTGTGATGCGCGGATGTGCAAGTGAACACGGCCTTAATGTGGTTAGTTAAAGGTGCACTATGGAACTTTTTCTGGAGGGAGTTTGTATGGAGTAAATTAGAAATACTTGGTAACAGATAGAAATATACAGAGAAAGGGAGAGGCACACAAATACTTCATAGTGGAGCGCAGATGCCATTAGCTCTCATAGAAATACACTTGAGATTATTGTGCTTCCAGTTGAAATGGGAAAACATTAAATACAATAAAACACACAGGTTGATGGAGTCAACTTGAAGAATACACTACTGCCCTCTGGTGGAGAAATACGAGCCCTACCATTAGGTCTTTTCCCTGTGAAATCACGATAGCAGAAGTAGTTGTATTAAGTAATTGGGAGATGAATCTTATACAGTCAAGTGAAGAAAAACCCAGATTTGCCTCATCTAAATCTGGTTATTTTCAATTATTAAACTCTTGAACTTGTTTTATTACAAATCTGCTGCTTAAAAATTTACAGTAACGCTGTAACTTTTGGTGGCCCATCACCTGTATGACTCCACTGAAATAGAAAATTTAAAACATACCCCGGAACATTCTCCATGAAGATAGATACGCTTTATGCCGTACTGAGATTACAGCCAAACAAACGACATTTCCACGGAAACAAGCGGCAGAAGACCCTCCGAATAAGAGTCAGGTTTGTGGAGATGCAAGCCCACTCACAGTAAGGATGCGTGTTTTTCAGTGCAATAACACGACACAACCGAGAAAACAAACAAATAAACAATAAACCCTCTTAACTCTGGCTACAAAGTTACATATTATGGCTTTAAATATAGGCCTATACACTGTACTGACCTTTTCAAACAAGCTCCAGACAGGCATAATTCTCATATGTCCTTCCTTTATTTGTGTACAATAGTTCTAAAAAATGCCTTGTGGACATGAACACACTGGCTTTGGACTTGTTTTAGAGTTAGTATCATTTTGTATAAGTATTGTTTTAGTTCTATATGACCCTCGGCTCACAAGCTCCTTCTTCCTCACATTCTGCTGTTTTGAAATCTGATTTGTTCCATCCTTTTACAATTTCCTTTGCTTCCTTCACGTAGGTAGGTCCTCTTTTTCTTCAGTGACCACGACGACAGCAGCTCAGTCAGTTCTTCAGTGACCACGTCTACAGCGGCTAGGTCAGTTCTCATTGTTTGTTAAATCACTGGAACCCTATTGTATGACACTATAATCGTTCTTGTTTAGATTCCTTTCAAGATGGCTGCTGGCCTGAAGCTGTTTTTTTTCTGGGCTTTGATCCAAGGTATGACAGTAGTTTTTGCTGTTTGATATATATCTTTCACTAAAGTAAATATAGGTCCAATTATGTGAGAATAAAAACAAAAGTAATAGCACTACACACAAGAAGGCATTCATTTAATACAAGTGAGTGACTGTACAGTTCAGTCAAAAGTAGTAGTACTGTGTTGTGTGTGGGAATGGGAAGTTGCTTAAGTTTACACAGAGTATTTGTTTTAACCCGAGGCTGTTCATCAGTATTTACAAGTACATTTATGTATACCCCTTGTACTGTACATACGTGACCAGTCAAACATTTGGACACACTTTTTCATGTATTTTTTTGTCTGTATTCTATGATTATTTTTCTCACTGAAGGAATTAAAACTATGAATGACACCTATGGAATGTAGTAAACAAAAGATAAACTCAAAATAACTCAAAAGTGGTTTTAGATTAAAATAATCTACTGGAAAATGTCAAAACTAATGTCAAAACTGTACTAACTTTCCATAAATTCTTACAAATACATCACTGTACCACTATGTTGATTAACCAAAAACGTTTGGCAATGGAGGTTTAAATTTCAAATCTTTGAAGGGGGTGACTTCTAAAGTGTATAAATTCCTGGCTAAACAAGAGGAGTCATCTCTTCCTTCTCTAAGACATATATGGCAAAAAGATTTGGGTGTTGAATTAAATGATGAGCAGTGGAGTAATATTACTGATAGTGTCTTTTTAAAAATGTCAAGCAATAGAATATTAGAAAAAAATTATACATTTTTGCATAGAGTGTACCTGACCCCACTCAGGATGAGTAAAATGTGTTCTAGAGAGAGAGTTCTGGAATGCACTACATGACTTTACTGTCAAAATTGCCAAAAGGTCCCTTAAGACATCTCCTATAAGAAGCCTTTTTGGTGTAGAATATGATATAGAAATTAATCCATCATTACGGAAACAACTGGTTATCATATCATACGTATCAAAAAAATGTATTCTAGTTAATTGGAATACGGACAGTTCTCCAACATTTGGAATGTGCTACAAGATATTTCTCATTTAGAGTATCAAACTCATGCATTAAGACATAGGATTGACCTATATAACAATTTATGGGGGTGCCTCATTGACCTCTGACATTTCAAATGTGATAAGTAAGTCAAACTCCAGACCAGAAGTCAAAGTAATATGGCAATAAAGTAAAATTATGAAGATCATAATGACTATTGCTATAATAAAACATTTAATAGTGGTTTAATACAATATAAACTAGACAATATAAACTGACAATGATAATGATGGTGGTAGTGGCAGTGATGATGATAATAATAATAATTAGTATTATTGTTATTGTGAGCTGAGAGAGGCTATAGTATAAATAATAGATTACATGTTTATTTTCCTGTATACTTGAATCTTGTGATAACCAATGAAATGTTCAAATTCTTATTCCAGGTGTGAATGGTGAGGCCTGGAATATAACAATGCCGCTGAGGATCGTGGGAGTTGAAGGCTCTTGCGTGACTGTGCCCTGTAGTGTTGCTGTCCCTGCGTCTTACACTGCGCAGCTGAATAACTGCTCTGGAGGCGGAGTCTGGAAGAGAAAATCACCACTCAGCTCGAACATTAACAGCGCTGATGTGAGTTTGAGAATAACTATGATTCAAATATTAATATAAATAAAAGATAGCTCCTTTATTTTTTAAATCAGTGTTTAAAATGACAGAAAAGTATCTCCTTGGCTCTTTGGATTTTTCTGTGTTGACGACATCAGTAGAGGGATTCTGTTTTAGAACTATTTCATGCATTTTTTTAAATTTTACTTTTCATTTCAACTTTTTTCCACAAGCTGCCACATAATTGGTGGAAAATATTTAGCCATGCACCTAATTAGGAAAATGTCCTACCTTTCATATGGGCTTTAAAGGTCCACTGTGTAACTTTTCTGATCGGTAGTTGGTAGTTGGTCACCTGCTTATGGCTGTGGATAAGATATGGCTTTACCACTGTAGGGCATTAACTTATCCGTCTTGCATTTATTCAGCTACTGGTGTTTATGTTCATTTTAATATAAACAAAATATTTTAAAAGTTGCTACGTCTATTTGTCCTCATTAGATTAGTTTTTCTGATGCTCCAATCACAACATCGGAAAAAAATATTAAAAGTTTGACAGGTCATGGCTATCAGCTATGTGGTAACTAATGACCAATGTTATTAAAGGTCTTACATTACACAAAACTGACTCTTTAAACTGTGTTACAATGCTGTTACCTCATCAAAAACATACCTGGAGTCGTGTTTTGTTTCATTCACACATGTTTTAGTAATCCTGAATTATTAGTCTGTCTACATCTGCACCGTTGCACCTTGTGATGTCATGAAGCGGTGATTTTCAAGTTGACAGCTCCTTTTACGTTTAGTTCAATAGAGATTGACAATTCCAGGGCTGAAACTTATACATATGATTCTAGTGAAGGTGTATTGGGTTTGAAAACACAATGGAGCACTTCCTGTATATTACAGGAGTGTTTTCTGTTTGAGAGAAGAACTTGTGTGAATGAAACAAAACACAACTCCAGGTATGTTTGTGATGAGGAAACGACATTATAACATCGATCAGAAAACTGTAATATGGGCCCTTTTAGCAGAGTCTTGAGTTTTAAATGTGCTTTTAGGAAAACAACCGTGTTATGGATATAGAGCGGACCTCGAAGTGTGTGGGACTGTTGGGCTCCATATTGCCCTGAGCTACGTCAGTCCTGTTCCCAAACGGAGGAGTTTTTTGAAGTCAAAATGATCTCTCTCGTTCCAGGTGCTTGTGCTGGGCGACCTGAGACAGAAAAACTGCACCACGGTTTTCAGGGATTTTACAAAGAAACATAATGACATGTACTTCTTCAGACTGGACTGCCCAAATTCACTAAAATATACTTTTACACAAGAAGTACAAATCACGGTCACATCAGGTATGAACCAAACACTCAAGAATGTTACTGTAAATGTTATTACTTACTACTTACAAGGGTCAAAAGTATGGAAAATCAGATACTAATCAATAATAAAAAAAAATAAAATTGAAACTATACTTAGTAATATCACAACTATACTAACTAATATCAAAACTATACTAACCAATATCAAAACTCTACTAACCAATATCGAAATAATAGTAACTAATGTCGAAACTATAGTAACCAGTATTAAAACTATACTAACTAACATGGAAACTATACAAACTAATATCAAAACTATACTAACTATACTATACTAACTATAATGAGTTGAGTAAGTATCAATACTGCAAAAAAAAATAAAAAATCACAATAATAGGAAATCTGAGCTTTCCTGAACAAATATAAGACCTCATGGTAACATACAGAAAGTACTGTTAATTTGTGTATGAAAATTTCTACTACAAAAAAATGAGCATTTTTTATCTTCATTATCGTAATTGCTATCGAGTATTGAGCCAATTCCTTAGTATTGAAATCGAGTTTGAATGTTTGGTATCTACTCCACAGCACTACTTACTGTACTACAGCTGCTATGATCAAACAAATCCTGAGAAAAGCAAAGAAGTCAGAGGTGCTGTATGTTTACCCATCAAAATGACAACAAGATGGGACTGGGATTATTTTCACGAACTCATTATAAATCACAAAAATGTATTTCTACAACTGTACTTCAATCAGCGGGTCAGATTTAGAAATATTAAAATGGACAAATATCAGTTCTCAGTCAAATGAAAAATACTGACGCCTGTTGCAGCCATTGTGCCTGCAGCCTATGTTTGGAGAGTGTATTTTGTGAATGAACGTCATGAGTGCGTGTGGCGTGTGTGTGTGTGTATAGGCTCAGTTGTGCAGGTGTATGAGACTGGGTGAGCACAGAGTTTTTGCACACAGAGAGGCTCCTTCTTCTTGATATAGTTGTAGTTGTATTGTTGTAATCAGTAGTAGTAGTAGTAAGTTTATCAATGGAACGTCTCGGGAATGTGAGTGCATTCTAAACACCCAGTCAACGTGGCAGTGAGTAGCTTTAGTTACTACAACACAATATTGTAATATATTTGTACTAGTGTTGCAAATGAACATAAATGATATATACACTGTGATACTACTATGTTAATCTATGTGTGTATATGTCCAAATCAACAATAAAAGTTTGATAAATAAACACGCCAGTTAAAGTATCGTCTGAAAATATCTAAATTGCAGGTGTGGCCCCTCCTTCCCTGACCTCTGTGAGTCATGTGACGGAGGGAGGTCACGTGATCCTGCAGTGCTCTGCCATGGCCCCATGCCCCTTTCTGCCCCCCTCCTTCATATGGGCCGCGCCCGAGAGCAACAGGAAGGAACAGACACAAGTACTAAAGGTACCACACAACACAAGTTACATTTAGTCCTTGTTTAGTCCTGGTTTAGGTCTGGTTTAGTCCTGGTTTAGCCCTAGTTTAGGTCTGGTTTAGTCCTTGTTTAGTCCTGGTTTAGGTCTGGTTTAGGCTTGGCTTAGGCCTGCTTTAGTCCTGGTTCAGTCCTGCTTTAGTCCTGGTTCAGTTTCTGCTTAGTCCTAGTTCAGTCCTGGTTCAGTCCTGGTTCAGTCCTGGTTTTGGCTCGCCTCTTTACAGATGTCTGACCTACAACTTGCTCTTGCTTGTCTCCATGACGATACACACACACACAAAAGGTTGACCCTATTTGAATATATTATGTCACAGGTTAGGATCAACATTTAGTTGAACCTCTCTTACCTTTAAGTGCCTTTTATAACAGCTTGGTTTGTATTAAAAGCCCATCTGGGAGGAATAATGTAAGTCACAATATGTGTGTGTGTTCTACTCTATCAGAATTCAAAAGGAGAGATGATTCTGAAGTCCACTTTGACCTTCACTGCCTCAGCTCAACATCACAACCAGACCGTCACCTGCTCTGTGTCCTACCCACTGTCAGCAGGGGGCAGCACCGAGGCATTCACCACCTCTCATGCTCTCAATGTGTTATGTGAGTCAAGGAGATTTTTTTTTTAAATCTGTTTTGATGCATTTTTGTGAATTCAAAACTGCACTATTGGGGTAACAAGAGCAGGAAATGTTGGTGCTAAAACTGCTCACGCTGTCACATGACAACATGCTTTATTGTTGTATATGTGAAGTAGTTGGAAAGTACAAAAAACTTACAAAGAATATAATGTGACCCTCTTTAATGTATATACTCCTTTATATTCCATTGTTTTTGTGTTGACCTGAATTTGATTTTCTAATGACATAGATTTTTTGAAGTGAATGTAAAATAAAATAAAAAAATAAAATAAT
>KN474795.1:2051-16191 GCA_000787095.1 Periophthalmodon schlosseri
TTAAACCTCATCGGAAGATCCCGAGGGAGGAGGCGGCTGCGTACATTGCCGCTGGTCACGCGCTGAGGAAAAAAGTCCAGTTTGCGAAAGATGAGGACCTCCACGATATTTTGGACTATTGGAAAGGAGTGTCTGCTCAACAAAAGCTGTGAGGAGGTTTAGCGTAACGTAAACTAAAGCATTTTAAATATTTTACTGTCCAATGTAGCAAGCAACTTATCCTCCTTTATGAGTTGTACAGTAACGGGTCGATAAAACGCTGGTATTTTTTATGTTTGGGAGATTTAATAACTAATTTTGTTATTTATTTATCTTGTTCTATTTAAAGTCTGGAGATTGTCCCTTTTCAACACAATACAGAGTTTGTTGATTGTGTTTCTAGATGCTAAGTACTGCATTTCATTCTGGCTTTTTGATTTGGCATCATTTTTGTATCAGATGCCGTTTCACATGGTAATTCTCCCTCACAATCTAAACTTGGACCAACACAAATAAGACTGGCTGATGTGTGCTGTGTTTTGTGGCTTGATCTCAATTATGAATTTGGGTTTCAGTGGAAAAAAAGTTTAAAATTCTAATAAAATTGTATTCAGTAGATTCAAGGCAACAAAGGAGATTCTTCGACTGTAAGGGGTAGCCTGGGATCCCACGAGTCAACTGAACTGGTGAGGATTCATAATTTTGTTTTAGTCCAAACTGTAGGGGGCGCTCCATGAGTAAAGTTTGATTGTTTTATTAGAATTCCCATTATCTGCTATTTTAACGACAATACCATACTGTTAGTACAAAGTTAGTACAAAAATGCCATTTTTGAACAACATTTTATAGGTTAGAAAGTATTCACTGTTTTGGGCGAGAGCAGGAAAACAAAATACATTTCACTTTCACATTGTCATATTTATTATTGTTTATCAGAACTAAAGAAGCTACTTGGATGAGTGTTTTTTCCAGTTTCTTCCAGTTTTCTTTTGCGATTATTGTTTGACCAATATAAAAATAGACTTAAACTTCTGGGTACCCCCTTATGGCTGGTGGGGCCCTTTACATTTTCACATTCTGCCAATGCCAGGAAACGGCACTGCATGCTGGTTATTTTATTTTAAAGGTCCTATATTACACAAAATGGATGCTTGTGAGCTTTAAGCCATGTCTTAATGTTGTTACCTCATTAAAAACATACCTGGAGCTATGTTTTGTTTCATTCACACATGTCTTAGTAATCCTTTATTACATCTCCAAAGTTCAAAATACTCTGTTTCACCTTGTGATGTCATGAAGCTGTAGTTTTCAAGTTAACAGCTAGCTTTTACCTTTTGTTCAGTAGATTGGTAATTCCAGGACTGAAATCACTCAAATGATTCTAGTGAAGGTGAATGGAGTTTAAAAACACAGTAGAGCACTTCCTGTATTACCACATGACATCACAAGGTGGAAGTGTTTTTAGTTTGAAAAAAGACCACAGCCTAATTGTGCAGGGTTTGTGTGTTAAACATGTGTGAATGAAACAAAACTCCAGGTATGTTTTGATGAGGAAACAACATTATAACATGACGTAAATAGCGTAATGTGGGCCATTAACCACTCGTCTATTTTGACTGAAGACTTGCTTAATCACGAAGGTTAACCAGTTTCTCACAATATCAGTCTTTTAGGTCATTAGCAGTAGTGCACCTCCTTGTTGGATTGTCCTATCTCTCCATTAGCCGTTGTAGCTGCGTTTTAGCCCGCTCCTTGCATAATCCCATCAAACCTGCATTCTCTGAACCGTCTTCCTTTTCGCCTCGGCACCTGCTCCTGGCTCTGACGTGCTTTTCCGGATAATATGAGCGGATGAGGAATTAGCCACCTTTGTTTCGGCGCGGTCTCGCTTCAGGGGGAGGACATTACCAGATGCTAATCGCGCTAATTGTTCTTCGCGGTGTTTAGAGAAGAGATGGGATGCCTGTGGGTGGGCTGTTTAGATTTTAAATGGTTTTTACATGAGCTGTAGGAGAGACGTGTAGAAAGATGCAGTGACAGAGTAAGTACATTTGAAATTACTTGAGCAATCTTGATTTTTGTAGTTGTTTTTCAAATGTATTTAGTATATTTGATTTATTCAATTTATCTGTTTAGGTCTGTTTAGGGTCAACAATATCTGATTTCTTTCAAAAAAGTAATATCTGTGAGTGTTAATTATTACTGAAAACTTTTTTATAAGTTTCATTCAGTTAGTTAGTGGGGTAAGATTTCACTTTTCTTGGTTTCTTGGTTTCATTCTTCCTACTACATGCACCATTTTGAGGACTTTACAACATTCAAAAGATAAAATATTTTGATTAAAATTGTTAATTACTATGGCAACAGTTCAACATTTTCATCATTCTGAAACTCATGGATAACATATTTATATGACAGATGTTCAGGTAGTTACGCAGATGTGTGGCTCAGTGGTACAGCTGCAGCACATATGCAGAGGAACAGGGTTGTGAGTTCTAGTCCTGACATTTTTTAATGTCTTCCTCTTAATCTACTGAAGACACGAGGCTGCAGTATATACTGTGTTCTTGGCAGCGGTGATAAAATGTAATCTTTATGTAAATGAGTTTCGACCCGAGACAACAACAGCCTCAGTCTCTTTATCTGAGAGAAAGTCCTTATCCAGCCAATTCTCCTGCCTCCTGCTCCAGATGGACTCAAAAACATATGCTCTGCGCCGCGTGGGAGATATTTACATGTGTTACTGTGGCAGAGTGGTTATCCTGTGTCCTTCTCTCTGTAAGGAGGTTGTGGGTTAGACTCCTGATCTCTCTAAGTGGATATGCTCTCTGTGTTACTGTGGCAGAGTGGTTATAATAAATAAATAAAGTAAAACATTTTCATACTTTGTAAGTACTGGCCACAGTAATCTGAAAACACAACTTACATTATGTAATTTCAAATTAAAATGTAAAGAGTTAATGACTTTAAGGCCTCTGGGAATAACTGCTTTTTTCTGTTTAAATGTAACATAATTACTCAAGGAACACAACCTCGGGTTGTCATTATGAACCATTCAATTCACTTTATTACTGATTTTTTTTAGATGAACATTTAATACATGCTTACGTGCTTATTGTGTAAAGTGGTCTCGCCTAAAACCATGAAATGAAGGCCCACGTTTTCATTTATTCCTATACACTGTGAAGTTTGATAACTGCAGGGTGAAAAGACACATTGTGGAACATTTCCTGGATTAGTTGTTTGAGATGTTAATCAGGTAAAATTATGAAGAAACACATATATTTAAAGGTGGAGGGTTAGCCATCCTTGTCTCCATGGAGATGTTATTGCTCTTTGTCTAGATAAGTTCACAATATATTTACAGTATTTATGCAAGCTAGATGTGTTTAATGCCATACTGTGAAACATTCCAGAGAAAACAGTATATGATGATAAGTTAATTTCGTTTTGTCTTCCCTGGGCCAACGTCAATCTGTGCCAATGGCCTCTCTAACCAAGACCAATTATTCACACACTCTTCATACTTAGGCAGGGTGAAGTGTCTTGCACAGTGACACAGTCTGCAGTTAGATTCCCCAGTTTCTTATTTCATTAAAAGGCCTGTACCCGATTTTGTATTTGAGCAAAACATGTCTTACCCCAGTACAGATATATTGTAAAAGCAGTTCTTGAGGTCAAATAAGTCTGCTGTGTACAGTCTGTGTCTAACTAAGCATTTTATTGTCAGGAAGTACACTGTTAGCATACTAGTTGTTGTTAGCATTCGTGTGACAGCAAAACTCCTCTTAAGATAAGTGAGGAATAACTTCAAATTAACTAGTTTTGTTTTTCACGTTTTTAAGACAGTAAAAATCAGGTACAGTGCCTTTAACTGTTGTGTCTGTACAGGTTTCAGTGCGACAGTGCGTTCTCATCGTGTTACATAACCACTGAGAGAATTACTGGAGCTGTAGTTTATTGGAAACACAAATCAATAAGGATGATAAATGGAGGAACAGTTTGTGAAACGCCTCTCGGTGGATGCAGTGTGGTTTATTAAAATGGGAAGACATCATGACTAAATATTGAGGTACATTTCTTTCTTGAGCTTGGTGTCCCCTTTGGAGCGATTGTCCTGCTCTTAAATGTGCAGCACAGATTTTTGTATTAAAGAAGATCCAAGCCTCATTTCCACTGGTTCACTTTGGAGGCCGGCAAGTGTCTAAAGTCTAAAGTGAACCGTACGGCCCCGTCTGTGGGGTCCTAAGTGGACCCTGGACGGTACCAGCTCCCAGAGGGGGCCAGCGCGGTACAGACTAGGCATGGCTACACAAGAAATGAGATGATTGGGCAGGAGAGAACGCAGACTCAAAACGGCAAAAAGCAGATATAAACAGGAAATAATATCTCACCAAACGCTGACTTGATGCAGTCTTTTCAGTTATGGAAATTTTATATGTTGAGCCAAAACAAATCACGAATGCAACAGCTGCTTCCTGTTTATCGATGCACAGCACTCGCATATAAAGATCGAACATATTACATTTCCAGTGCCTAATGCATCTAATATGAGCCAAACCAATGCATTACATAAAGAGACACTAAAACTCAACGTAGAAGCACAGAGAAATGAAATAAAAGCAGAAAAAGCTGACGATAAACCAGAAGTAGTCGTGGAGTAGTGCTTATGCTTCAGCCACGTCTCACAGAGCCACAAACTGCAACGTCTTTTTGTGAATTGCTGAAATCTGCCTTATAAATACAAGTATAATTATGTATGTATGGAAACACAGCTCCACTGGACCTGCAATAAATAGACCTGCTCAAATGAGTGCCAAGCCAACCGTGCCATGGAAAAGAGGCTGTGGTTATGATCTATGACACTCATGGATCGTTATGTTATAATTTGGATATTTCAAATTGCAATATTGATCTAAAACAAAAGAAGTCCACTGTCTTCTGCTTTAGACAGTTGTGGTGCCCAGTGGGAGCTGACGTCGGCAAAAACCTCATCACAACAAGTTTGAAAATGACTACACAGTGCTGCCGAATCCTACGTGTATCAGCGATTAAGAAAATAAAATTGGAGAACAAAGTGCGTACGGCACAGTGGGCGTGTGCGGTGGTGAAAACGGGGGTTGATCGGAGCAATGGCGTCTTGAATACAGGAGAATTAAGATTACTCAAACATGCACAATCACGCTAAATACAGCTTTGAGAGGGTAAATAATGGAAACAATTATAACATGGTTAAAAGTCGATTTTGCAGAATAGGTCTCCTTTCAGCACAACTCAATAACGTCGTGTTTTTGGCTAATTTTTCCTCTGTGTTGCGCCCTCTATGTCTCAGAGTACAGCACTACTCACCAGTCCTTTCACTCGTTCTCTGTGTGACAAAAAGTGAGAGATTATGACACATTTGCTTTTGGTTTTTCTCTTTTGATCATTTTTTATTGGGATTTTGTCTTTTCATTATGTTTAAGTGTAGGATTCATGTTTTTGTCCAACTCTATACAAAGATTTGACAATGAGAACAAGTTTGAGACATAATAAATTGCATTTTCAACAAATCAGCAAAATGTACCCTGGACACTGACTGTGACTGATACTTGCGAGTGAAGTTTTTGACTAATAAATGATCAGCAGGGGGAGACACCACATTAACGTTGGGAAACTCACTGCAGTAATTTGGCATAGGTTTTTATACCAGATGCCCTCCCAACAACACCTTTTTTCCAGGCCCTTGGGATCTTTCCACAAAACTACTAAACAAAATGAATCTATATTGTGTCAAAGGGACAGTCTCCAGAATCTCTTATTTTTCCTCTCTTTGCAAACTATTGTATTATCCTCTATATAAAGATATATTTATGTTGTACAAATATGAAATGCATTTTTACTTCTGGTGCATCAGGAGCTCGTGTTCGGTGCCATTTGAGAATTTTGTGCCATAATTTCACAAACTGGAAAAGTCCTGCTTCCCTTTTTTGGAGTTTGCCAAATGAACTGCTCACTGTTGAACACAGTTTTTGCCATAAACTGCACTTTGTATATCAAATGTTCATTGTTTAAAATTTTTATTGTTTCAAAACTTTTTCAGAAGCGCTAACTGGCTTTAAATATCACACAAAAAAATCTGCCCTAAAATATAGTTGGAAATTTTGATTGAAGATAAATTGTTAAAAGTCACTCACTGTGGGTTTGTAAATTTTTGTTGATTCCATTTTTATATATAGAAACACTACATATAAATGGTTTAAAATTTCACAAAAACAACATACAATTTTAATCTGCCCTAAAATATAATTGAAAAATAAGACTGAAGATAAACTGTAGGGACTCAGTTTAGGGAGAATCACTGTGTGCAATGAATATCAATTTTAGTTGGATAAAGTTTTTGGCAGCGTCTTTTTCAGAAACGCCATATAATTAGTTTTATATTTCACAACAAAATGAATAGTCAATAATCATTTTCATTTTTAATTTTCACTAAAGTGTGATTCAAACATTTGATTGAATGTAAGCAGTCTTACATTTGTACTGGTTTTGTTTTGTCTTGAGCTGCTCCAAAGAGGAAGCAGGACTTAAACTCTGAGACGATTGTTGAATTGTGAGTGAGTTTTTCACAGACCTGATGGTGGTAGTTTTAAATACAGGCTTATGCGTCGTTTTAAAAGGTGCCATACATTTAAAGTGGAACTAAACACAAAAATCTACTTTTTGTTACTAAACTGTGTATATTGTGTTTTAATAATAATGGCTCCTGTTTCTAGTGCTTTTTTGGATTATTTTTTTTTTTTTTTTCAAGTAGTTGGAGACATCACGCAGAACTGCACTGATTACTGCCAGGTGTTTCTGCAGGGGCAGAGTTTGAAGTGTGTATACCTGTTCCTTATACCTCTAGACCCCGCCCCTTTTACCCCCTTAGCGTCCCATTTAGTCCTCCAGGTACTGCCCAGTTTAGCAGCTCTGTCTGAAATGTGGTTTTGGGTGGATGTTAGGTGTTTAGTCCCACTTTAAATGCCTTTCCAACCGACCTTAGTTAGAGTGGTGGGCATTTAATAACCTAAAAACATTATATGACATGATGTTAAAATAGAGTTGTGTATCTTTTACCATCTCAAGTGTATTATTATGGTTGTGTGTAAACAGTAGCTTCAGTAAGTTTTCAGACCGTGTTTAATTCCTTCAGTTTAATTTCGGTATAGCCTGATTCTAAATATGACTGAATTCTTATTCCTTATTAAATTTGAAAATTAAAAACTGATATTTGGAAAGTTTTCAATAATTGTCATTTCTTCTGATTGTATTTTTTGTATTTTTATGAAACATCTAACAGTCTAGAGTTATCCTTATTGTATTTTAGACAAATTCATGAAATCATATTTAGTATCTGGCTGCACCATAATTTCCTTCATTTTTTATTAATTTCTTAAAAGAATTAAAACGGGTCTGAAAATGTTCTGAAGAAGCCTAATGCAATCTAATGGTACCTGTTCTAGATCATGTGGAAATGTCCAAATTTGTCTTGTATTTGGGTAACCATGGGTTTCAGAGTGATAGAAAATTAGCAGTTTCCATAGCAATTAACGATTCAAAGCAACATATTCCTTCTTTTGAATGGTGAAAAGTCCTCAAAATGGCGCCTATAAACAGAAAGCTGAAACCCATGGTCTGATTTGTTGCAACTCTACGGTAAACGTGATATTTAGAGCCACCACGGTCACCTGCCATGTGAAAGAGCCACATTTGAGTGACATGATTCTGGACTGAACAGAACCGGAGGAGTTTTACCGGAGGACGACTGTGACGCAGCCTGTAGAGACCGGACGCTCTGCTGTGTACGTGATTCTAGGACTACTACTACTACTACAACTACTACAACTACACTGTGGGTACAAATATTGCAGTCGTCTGACTTATTGTACTCTCCTCCTCCTCTTCACAAACGGACTGTGTTTAAATCTACGCGTTTACAAAAACTCTGGCCTCAAGTGCCAAAGGAGCGGGACTGACGGGGCGATCCAACTGCTGTGGTGGAAACGATGACAGTTCTGTTTTTAATATTTATTTGAATTTCATATGGAAATTATTGAAGTTTCTGTTCTGTATTTTCATCCTCTAAGAGATGTGTGTAGACAACTTACCATTAGCATTTCTTGTTTTAGTAATATTTGTATGTAAAAGTAAGACCTCATTTCTGTGCATCCAAAACGGCATTGTTGTTAGCTGAGTGAGTGAAGCAGCCTAAATAAGGCTAAAATCAATGTCTGTATGCTCTGAGCCAGATGCGCTGTGAAGAAAAGGCTAAATTTGAGCGTTGAAATGATTAGCATGAGTCTGGGGGAGGTGTGTGGACACAGAGGAGCACTTCCTGGATAAGGCGGTCACCACCTCATGACATCAGCAGTTGGAGCGGTTTGTTTTGAGGTTTTGAAAATAAGAAAGTTTGAATTTGCAGGACTATTTAAACATGTACCGGGTATATTTTTGATAAGGAAAATTGAAAATGGGCCCTTTTTAATTTGTTGTTGTACTTGTGTTGTTAAGATATGTATGAATGCCATGGTTTTCTCTCATTTTTTAATCAACCAAAACATGTGGTAGGTTAATCCCCCAGCTAATCCTGACCACAAATACAATACAAAAAAAATTCAAATATATAAAGCATCCAACGATACCTGTATTAAAATCCATGTTTATCAGGACTGGTAAATTCTCTTTGTAGTAATCCGTTTCTCAATCCTCTTTCTTTTTTACTCGTAAGCCGCCATGTTTGTTTTGACATAAACAGAGTATGTGTTTCTCTGATTGGTTAATCCGCCTGTCAGTCAAACCCACGGGAATCGGGGAGACAGGGTACGGTTCCAGACTCACTCATCTTCGTAAAGTGGTGTCAAAGCGTGTGGTTCTGGCTGGATCACACGATATTAGCGCTAAGACTGTCTCATTCTTCAGTCTGGAGACATCTTTGCTCCCCTCGTCAAACCCGCTGGTCCGTTCCCACAGTTTAATCACTCTTTCACTTTCAACACTCAACAATCTTACTTCATTTTCTCCAAAGTCAGAATTAGTCATTTGAAGCCGATTCTTGCTCCCTGCAGACGAGCACAACCGATCAGTCACATTCAGCACTGGACAAGCTCATTAAGATGGCTCTGATATCGTGTGGTGGGAGAAACGGAGGCTCGGGGTCAAGTGGGACCAAAACCAAAGGATTCAGGTCAAGTTTGAGAAGGTTTTATTTATCTATGTGGGCTACGGCGCGGACAAGGCTTCCCACAGTTACAATGAGCCGGGTGCATCACGGTGTAAGCCCCATTCACACATGCAGCCTGACCCGGGGATTTACCTGCATTTTGCCACAACAGAGTCATGTGTGAACGAAGCTAGAACTGATTCACTGCAATGTTTTTTATCTGGCAATTTCCCAGGACAAGACCAAGTAAAATTTACGGTAATATTAAAGGTAGGCTTAAACACCAAATACCCAATTTTGTTCTATGTATTTGAGCTAAATTTGTCTTAGCCCTGTACAGTTACATAGTAAACAGCTCTTGAGGTCAAAATATGTCAGCTACGTGTTGTCTCCATCTAATTATAAAAAGTTTTGCAGGCAGTTTTCATGCAGCTCCCTGGCTAGTTCCTGTTCTCTCAAAGATGCAGATCAGCACTTCCTATTCCATTCATTGTGTATTGGGAATTAGCCGAGTCGTGCTAAAATAAATGAATATTTAAATATCAGGACGCAGACAGCGAGTTGCATATAATCACAGACAGCATGTTAAGACCTTTACTATGATGTAAATACTTTACCAGAGAAAACTTCTGTGTTTAGAAAAGTAGGTATTTGTGCCTCAAGGCTACTGCTTAAGAAAACCATGGCATTTATGTAAGCAGAATTATTTATGTACCTGTAATTTAGACTCATTCCAATATGTTTCCAGACACATAGGTCCAACCAGCCAGTAGCCACAATACACTTTCATAGCCCCTAAACAAAGCTAGAATTCATTCAGTTGTTCTAATGCTGAGATTCTCAAATAATGATATCCTAGTAATGGTTTAGACCCACTTCAGTCCTGGTTCAGTTCTGGTTCAGTTCTGGTTTAGTCCTGGTTCAGTCCTGGTTTAATCCCAGATTAATCTAGTTTAGTTCCTATATTATAATGCTTGCTGTAAATAAAAAACCAGCGATAAAACCAGGACCAAGCCAATCCAAGACCTGAGTCTGGAAGGACTAAACCAAGATCATTAACAGGACGTAATATATCTTTTATTTTATATATTTGGTGGCTGCAGCCACACTTGACTCAAAAGTGGGCAAAAGTTCTTCTTATCAGGTTGAGTTTAGACAGATTTATAAAGTATATCAAATGTTATCATGCCCATTTTTATTCTTTGTGTGAAATCAGCCCTTTTCAATTGTATTTTTTATTTTATTTTTGCAGTTGTGTGGTTGCCAGAATGTGAAGCTAAGTGTACAAAAATGTTGGAAAGTTCAATTATCTGTGAATTTTGTACAAAAATATTTAAGACAAAAAACTGTAGGAAACTTTTTTATACTGAGAATGTTTAACCTGTTTATGGTGGAGGGGAGGGTTTGAGGAAACAGGGAATTGAACTACAGACCTGCTTCCGCTAAACAGAGTAGACCTACACAACGGTTTGGAACATTTATAATCAGCTAACTTCAGACCTTAGTTTTGGTATTTCACATTTTATAACTGAAAATACTATATGAAGGTATATGTAACTTTTCTGGCAGAGGGTTTGGTACTTGCTTGTCTCCATGGAGATGTTAATGCTTGACCTGGAATGTTCCATAGTCTGGCATTAAACTTAACAAGCATTTATTCATTTTCAGGTGTTTTTTTAATTGCAGAAAAACATGCATTGTTACTGTGAGCGGGGTCGCCTGTCCACAGATGGGACCTGTAAGTTGACATCTGCTTGTCGACATGGAGATAGATACATTTTGATGCCTGACTGTGGGACATTACAGGAAAAGCATTAGCAACGTCTCCACAAGAAAAGTTACGTATTATTTAAAATCTCTCTAAAAGTTTCTGGTCCAAACCCGTCCTTGTGTACCTCAGCAGTGGAAGCAGGTTTGTGGTGATGCGTTCGGGGACACTGGGTTTTTCCGTTACCGGTCGGGGACTGTGCAATGACTGCTGTATTTATTATGACGAGTATATTGTGGCCAAACTGAATAAAGTGTTATCTTTGCATGACTCTGGTATTTAAACTCCTGTATCCCTCCTCAGTGGATGTACATGTTTTTCTGTGGACTCAAATATACACTTTTCATAGCCTTTTCCTACAAACCCAGACCCACGTGTTTTTATTTCACTTTAGCAAGAAAAGGGTTGGAATTAAATACAGTGAAATAGGGAGTGGGGGGCTAAAATATGATATAATACTGTTTAAACGCATGTTTTTTTGTAATATAATGAGTACTTGGGTCTAGTCATTGATAGAAATGATCAGGCTCAACATTTGTGAATTGGAAGTTTGACATCATCATAGTGTAGAATCTGAAAGCGACCAATACAACACCAAAATCTGGACTAAAGGTGAAACTAAACCAGGTCTAAAACAGGACCAAGCCAAAGTCTACATCAGGACTAAACTGGGCTCAAACCAGGATCAAATAACTGCAGTGTGAATTCACCCTAAGTTATACAGAAACAACACGGAGAGATGCACATTTATATATGGAGCCGGGTTTAGAACTGAAGAAACGAGAGATCGAGGAGGCAAATAGGGCAGTAGACATTTAATCGTTTAGTCGATTAATCGGTTATTGGTGTCTTAGTCGATCAAAATATGGATTCATCGAGTTATAAGGATTTATATGGGACAACAGCAGAAAGAAGAAGGAGAGTTAGCTGAAGATTTAGTATTTTTTTGGTATTTATGTAAAAAGACAGATTAAATAAATAAATAGTTGTTTTTGCATTAACTCCCGTGCAGGTGTAGTCTTGTGAGTGCAGTTTGGCTCAGATACATTGAGAGCTTTTGCAACGTCCCCTTTTTAGTCCATGAACTGATGTCTTTAGCCGATCAAGAATTTCTTTAGTCAGTTACTGTCGTAGAGAAGTATAGAGCTAAGCAAACGTCAAAAAACAAACACTGTTGTCAAAATCTGCTAAATTGGTGCAAAACATGGAAAGTACTATACTATAGCCAGGACAATATAAAAAAGTAAAGAAAAAAGACATGCAACATATCACTACTGTCTATGGCCAGTCAGTTCCTCCTACTTTCTATTTGAACACAGAAGAGTCTGGAACCAGATCCTAAAGAACGTCAAACCTCTGTCCTAACTTGCGACGGTCCAACCACAGTCGCTAATTTGTATCACGTGTCTCACCCAACTCCCACAACTGCCCGACACAGTCTCACCCACATGCACACACAGGAGGAGCACCAGGAGCAAAGAGCCACCTGCAGCCACCAGGTCAGCGACACAGGGCCCAGGGGAGAGATGAGGCCGAAACACCAACCCTCCACCAGGAGCCCATGGGACAGGCCCCTGCAGCCACAGCTGACCACCGCTCGCAGCGCAGAGGGCTCCTACAGAGGAAACACGGTGATCTAAGTATGTTATGTGTTCACAATTAACAATTAATAAGCTTAATATTTAGCATCATAAAATCTGTACTTCACAACATGCTGTTCCTCTGCCACCCCAAAAGCCAGCTAGGTACATAATAAAATATGTGTTGTTTTTCAGAGATCCATAACCAAACCATGACTGTGTTTTACAGAGTTATTATTTAAATCCTGATGAACTGTCTTTTTCTATTCTCTTTGGGCTTTCCTCTGTCCCAGCTGCTCAGAATGGTCCCTCTGTGGCTGTACAACACTCATATCACCATCACAGTAATAATGAGTTGCCCATTCTCTCTCTCAGTGCTGATTTCTCCCCAAGGATCTGGCAACGCTCCTAAAACTGGGAATCCCTCACGCAGCAGCCATCAGGTAATCCCCGACACAAACTGAAGGAGGTATTTTTAATCAGAGAGCATTGGCTGTGCAGGGATATTTTACCTTCCCAAAAGCAGATATTTGACCTGGTTTAATATCTCTGTAACGACTGAGTCTATCCACATGAAATTGTTTGATTTTCTAACTTTCTGTTGGTTAAAGTGACAATTTTCTGAAGCCCTGCGAGGTGATCGTTGTTGATTTGGGGCTTTACAAAACTAAATTGAAGTGAATTGAAACAAAAACTAGCAGAGAGCTCTTCAACAGCTCTGTAATAACTGCAAGTCCATTCCTAACACAGAGTTTGATGATGCCATAATTTCAGATGGAGGGCAGGGGCCTAAATAACTCTATGGGAGATTCACTGTTTTGGAAGAAATATCCCAACTATTATTCACAAACGCTGAGCCTTATCATTATTTGTTTGGGTTTGGCTCCACACACTTACCATATTAATCTCATGTCTTAAAACCCTTTCAAATGACAACAGTCACATTGCTTTCTAAAACTTCTGTGAACAGTTAAGTTCACTTTCATTTATTTAAACTGACAGAGAAGATGTTGAACTTTGTGCCAGTTTTTGTTTAGTGTAGATAGGCCCAGTAATTACAGCAATATTAACCATAAGCCAAGTCAAACATGTGCATTGTGACAGTTTAACTGTAAATTGTAAATGGTGCAGTGGACAGAGCAGAGGATCTGAGGCAGAGTTCTTAAAGATTAAGATCTTTGGTGCGTTAAAGGCCACTTCTGAAAATGTGAATGGTTTTTACAGAAGAAGCACCTGCCCTTTAAAACACGCTGTAGCCGATGGACCACACATTGGCTGTCGTTTCACTAACAGCAGGGGGCACTACCCAGAGGAACAATATGAAATGACATACAAAAAGAGAGAAGGGACAGGGTTGGGAAGTCCAAAATGATATATGCCTGTATTTTTGATTTAAACAGAATCAATCTGGTCACCACTCCTTCCATTTCCTTCAGAGTTCAATGCTTCACTCGCCGAAATCTGACCATGTGTGTCCCTGATCCACCTGTCAATCACGCCCATCTTAAAACAGGGAGATTCACCGGTGATGAAGTGTATTCTGGATCCTAGTCAGTTACGATTATAACATTATTGTTGTAAAAAAAAACAATGGATAGGCCCAGGCACCACCTTAACGTGGTGGAGGGGTTT
>KN474796.1:6266-39266 GCA_000787095.1 Periophthalmodon schlosseri
GTCATCGGTTTGATTCTTGCACTGGACAGGTCCTTCTCCACACGTCTGCATTGGTTTCCCCATATTTAAAAAAAGAAAAGTGCTAGTGAATGTTAATATGATGCCTGTTAATGTCCATGTAGAGTCTGTTAACTTTTACATTGCGTACGTATTTTTTGTAAATTTGTGTCAAATATTGCGTTGTCAAAGGTGCCTCAGGCCTGACCATCCATCCGTTGTTGTTGTTGTAATAATAATGAATATGCATTTTATATTTTTGACACCTTCTAATTCTCAAGGTCGTCTTACAAAGTCAAAATCATTACATATAATAATTCATGAGAAAATCTGGGCATGTCAATCAAGAATTACAAGAGTCAGTGGGCGAAATAATGCCACGTTTCATAATACGACGTTCTGAAAAAGTGGGTTTCGAAAAGAGTCTAAGGCTATTCACACTTGTCTTGGTTATGCAGACTTTGGATTGATTCTTTTCTAGGTCAGGTTTAGTTCTGATCTAATCCAGGTTTAATCCCAATTGTGTGTGTCCGAAATATGGCAAGAATATTCCTTGTAAAATTACCATTTTGTTACCAACCCCCTTTTCATTCTCTGATCACTTCTGATGCAACAGTAATTTAAAGGTCCTATATTACACAAAATAGATTCTTGTGAGGTTTAAGCCATGCTACAATGTTGTCACCTCATCAAAAACATACCCAGAGTTGTGTTTTGTTTCATTCATACATGTTTGGAGATGTAGACAGACTAATAAACCAACATTACTCAAAGCTCAAAATGCTCTGTTCCACCTTGTGATGTCATGCTGTGAATAAACCACATTACTCAAAGCTCAAAATGCTCTGTTCCACCTTGTGATGTCATGCTGTGGTAGTTTTCAAGCTACCTTTTACCGACAATTCCAGGGCTGAAATCATCCAAATTATTCCAATGAAGGTGTCTGGAGTTTTAAAACACAATGGAGCACTTGTATTACCACATGACATCACACGGTGGAACAGAGTGTTTTCGGTTTGAGAGAACTCAGCCTAAATTTACAGGGTTTGTGTGTTAAACATGTGTGAATGAAAGAAAACAACTCTGGGTATGTTTGTGATGAGGAAACAACATTACAACAGATCAGAAAATGGCGTAATATGGGCCATTTAGCGCTGGGGTACCCGGAATTATTGTTGCAAATGAATAAATGTACTTCTCCTCCGTAGATTATACTGTACAAGCAGCACAATTTGCATCAGACTGTAAAATATTTATAGGTCACAAACCCAAAATAAAGAACCCATTGCCTCGCGACGGTGCGTTTTGGGTGTGCGAGTGTTGAGTGTGCTATGGCGGTCAACTTTTGCTTTGCTTCTCCGTCTCAACAAGCTCAAGCCCAGAATTGTATGGTCATATCACAGACATATAAAGAAGTGGACTAAGTGAGTGTGACGTCACCCACTGCGAGTATCATAGCAACCAAAGAGCCAATCTGGAGCGAGGCTGTTGAAGGTAAGGCACCGCTGGTTTAGCAGGGAGCGGGCACTTAGCAACGCTGTCAACCGAACCTGCTGCTAACGCTAGCGGGAGTGACCTCGGGGAAAGAAGGAGCTTGATTTGTCTGTTATTAATGTTCATGTTTTGATTTACTGATTGATTTGTCGTTTATTAAGTTCATGTTTTGATTTACTGACACAATAGCGAAATAGAAAAAAACAGGATCATGTAGAGCGGATTAATACAAACATTTTAATACCAAAATGACGAGGCTCACCGCAGCAGCTACAGAGAGAGGGGTGACAATTTTTTAATGTAAAGTGAATCGGACACTCACTGAAGAATTTGAACACAAACCACAGACATAAGGACATTTGGCAGCGATTATGTATCTCACTCACATGAAGGACACGGACACCACACACACTCGTCATTTTCAGGAAAGATTTGGGACAAGTGGAAGACAGTGATTGAATGCAAAAAAATATATAAAAAAATAAAAAATAATAAATCATGTGTATATTAAAACCTGCTTATAAAGGACACAGGAGTGGTGCATTCATTGGGTGACTAGATTTTCAAAAACTAGGACACAACCGGATTGGGGTGTTTGGTACAATACAATTGTGAAAAGAACTCGTAATTAACAATATTATTATGCATTCGGTCCATGCATGACTTATTCACATATGTTGTTGTGGGTCAGTATATTGTTGGATTAACTTCAGCCAGCACAATTGAGTACATATTTTTGTTTTTTGGTCATATTCAAGAACGTTTTTCTGTATTTTGGCTAAACGAATGACAATTTAGGCCCCTCTTTACTTTGGGCAGGTACCAAATTGGTCAAAAATAGGGATTCCTGGCTCCTGTCTTGTGTAAAATTGGTACAAATCTCTGTCCCAGCAGATTTATCAAAAAACAATGGACTAGGGATGGGACAATAAACAATAATATTGTTCGTGGGACATTTTATATAATCGTGATAATCACCAACAAAGCTACTTATCCACAAGGGAGTCGACGGGCGAAGACAAAGGGGTCTGTTGTCCCGCGCCCCAGGATCTTAGGGGCCCAGAATTGCACTCTCTTCCTATTCATTTGTATTAGAGTGGGGCCCATGTGAGGCTTCTTGCCCCGGGCCCCAAATTTCCCGTCGACGGCTCTGCTTGTCCGTAATGATCTCCGCTAGATTGTTGTGTTTATCACTGATAGCAAAGTACAATTATATAAAAGTTGTTTAAACATGGAACTTATTCATAACATTAAAATTATCACAAACTTTCAATATCATCCCATGCCTCCAGGGGACACAGGGCTCAAAACTGGAACTGTCCCGGGTAAACAGGGACGTCTGGTCTGGTGCATTGACTCTACAGTGTTATCTGAAGGTTGTAAAGCCATTGCAACGTTTATTTTTGGTGACGATCATGGTGGAACCTTACGATTTTAAGTTTTGGAGCTAACAGCATCACACAATCGCTTCTGAGAAAAAAAAAAAAAAAAAATCCTCTAGTGTGCTTTTCCTCTTCCTACTTTCACAACTTAAAATCCGGTCCCCCAGCTTTAAGATATATACGCACGCCACTGAGCACAAAGGCGTTTTGTTACTACAGTTAGCTCCAGATGCAGTGTTGTCATGTTTACAGCTCCCACCCTCACCTCCCTGTTTACCGTCCGCACCGAGGCAAGGTTAAAACATGCCCTTATGAATAACTGAAATGGAACATATCAATCAACTTCCTGACGTAACCTGCTTCACTGGGTACTTTCAACTGTGATCAGAAAACAAAAATCACATAACACTTTTATTACTCTTTCATCACTCCATCTTGAAAGCCAATCATGATTCACTGGTGATTGTGCAAGTTTCATTAAAGCGGTGCTCTGACAGACTGCTCTTAGCCGAGGGCCACAAACAGCCAATCAGGGGCCCAGCTCAAAACAAGAGGGCTTTAGGGGCCTCTTCACCTCTTATCTCTACTCTCTCTTTCCTCTGTCCCCTCTTTCTCTCCTCTCTCTCTCTCTCTTCCCCCGTCTCCACTCTTCCTACTCTCTCTCCTTTTTGCCTACCCTCTCTCCCTACTTTCTCTCTCTCTCTCCACTTGTTCTCTCTCCACTGTCACCTCTCTCCCCTCTTCCCACTCTCTCCATCTCTCCCCTTTGCCTACCCTCTCTCCCTCTTGCTCCCCGACCTTCTCTCTCTTTCTCTCCTCTCTGCCCACCCTCTCTCCACTCTCCCTCCTCTCCCCTCTTTTCCCTCTCTCCACTCCTTTCACCTCTTTCTCCTCTGTCCACTTTCTCTCCACTCCACCTCCTCTCTCCACTCCCCCTCTCTCCACTCACTCCTCTCTCTCTTTTGCCACTCTCACCTCTCTCTCAGCTCTCTCCACTCTCCCCTCTCTCCCACCTTCTTTCTCTCTTCTCTCTCCCCTCTCCCTCTTTCCCCTTCTCTCTCCTCTCCGCCTCCACTCTCTCTCTCCCCCCTCTCTCCTCTCTCTCTTCTCCACCTTCTTTCTCCCTTCTCTCTCTCTGCCTCCTCTCTCTCCCCCCCCTCCTCTCCGCCTCCACTCTCTCCTCTCTCCCCTTTCTCTCTCCTCTCTCTCCGCCCCCTCTCTCTTTCTCCTCTCTCTCCTCTCTCCCTCTCGAGCCACGTGGATCAATATTTGCGAGTGCATTATTTATAAGGAGAACGTGGAGCAGGTAGCGAGCAGAAAGCGAGGTAAGTCTCAATACGTTTAGAAGATCTATGATGATGCTAAAGCGATAAACAAAAGGGAAGTCAAATAGGAATTATTGATAAAGTACAAAGTATAGGTTTTGAACTTGGACATATGCTCCACCCACCTAGACTCTTTGGAATCAGATCTGTAGAGGTGGAGAGCATGTACAAGCTCTTGGAAGTAATTAATGAAGTACCGGTTTGAACATAGCATAGCACAGCATTCATTATTTAATACCGACTACTGATTATTCATTCACTCCGTACTCAGCGATGGTACGGTGCTATTGTAGCCACAGCTGCCCTGGGGTAGACTGATCGAAGCGAGGCTGCCAGTCTGCGCCATCAGCCCCTCCAACCACAATCAACACAGTCAAAACTTATGCACACATCACTTTCATATGGGCAAGGTGAACGAAGTGTCTTGCCTAAGGACACAACCACAGAACTTTGTCCGAGTGCGAATCGAAACCTCCGAACCACTGTCGCCCCAAAAAAAACGTATATCTTTGTACATTTACATATTTGAAATCTACTTTACTCCAACAAGTATCCTACCTTAGTCTAATTCTTGGTGGCTGTATATTTTTGCCTCAAACAGGTAACACTCACAGCTTAACAGTGGGTCAGTTGGTTAAGATGTTTGCCCATTAACCTAAAGTTTAGTGGTTTGATCCCCACTAATGACACTGAATATGCTGCTTATTGAATCCATGGGCAAGACACTTACGAGTGTGTCATTAAGTAACTGGAAAGTCCAGTGGCACAATCTGACAGGCATGTTTCAGCCAATCTGTCCCAGAGCACATTTGCCTAAGGCCAAAGTAACTCACCATTGAGTGTGACTGATGTTTAGCACAAAATAAAATGCTTTAAAGAAGACATTTTGAGCTTTTGTGTTCTTATAATTTATGACACCGGTGGATAATGTTATAATTTGGATACTTTCAATTGCAATATTGATCTAAAACGACTTAATAAAAGAAACAGGTTTGCACTGAAAAACTGCGGTGCCCAATGACAGCTGACATCGCCATAAACGTCATCACAACAAAGAGCTGGCAAAGCTGTTGGCACGTCCATCTGGCTCAAATCCCACCGCACATCTCACAATATCCTCTACCTGGACAATTTCCTCGCATTTTTTCAAGACACCTGAACATTTCAAAAAGGAGCGCTTACACCCCAACTCATCTGGATCCCGCCTCCTCTCACCCGACATCAAACTCACCCTGGAATCAGCATGAAGGTACAATCATCATAATTCTACAGTTCAATCATGTCAGATCTCTCTGTCCCATGGGCTCCTGGTGGAGGGTCGGTGCTTTGGCCTCTCCCCTGGGCCCCGCGTCAGTGCCCTAGTGGCTCTCTGCTCCTGGCGCAGATGGCTCTTCTGATGATTCTTCCTCAGTGGATTCCTTTGTACTAAGCCTCATTTATCCGTACCTAGCCTTACGTATTTTAGCGTGCGAGTGTGTGTGTGAGTGTGCGTGTTGCTGTATGTGAGTTGTACGGTTGTGTGTGGTTGGGCAGTTGTGGCGTAGGGTAGTTGGGTGGAAGGACACGTGGGTTTTAATTGATTTGACAAAGATATGTACTGAGCAGTTCATTCATTCATTCATTCGCACAAGATGGTTTTGCGACACTGCCGATTCCTACGTGTATCACTGATTAAGAAAGTTCAATTTGAGAACATAAGCACAGTGGGCAAACAAATGGGGGTTGATCGGAGCAATGACGTCTTGAATACAGGAGAATACTTAAACACGCACAAATCACTCTAAATACAACTTCAGGAGGTTGAATGAGAAGGGAAACAACTATAACATGGTTAAAAACTCTTAAAAGTCGATTTCGCGCAATGGGTCTGCTTTAAGTATCTGAATTGTGCTCTGTAAATCCCATCCATCATAACGATCATACACGTTGCCAGAAAACTACTCCTAGAAGTTCATTATTCCAAAACAGTATGGACGCCCGGCTGAGATAAACACAGCGTTAACCAGATTACGTAACATTACAAGCTGTCGCTGCCTCGGAATGTAACAGGGCTCTTCACGGCCAAAGCGGGTGAGTTCACACAACACATTTGGTCCAGAAAAAGTGTGAATGTATCTGAATGTTTCCATACAAACTCTATGGAGAGCTCCAAACGGGCTGAGATGAACTGTGATACCAGAAGATGAGCCATTTGACACATACAAAAAAATACATTCATGATTTTATTAAGAGGTAAGACACGTATTTACTCGACAAACCAACTTTTTAAAGAGGGGTTTTGGAACTTTCTACCATATTATAATGTTACTTCAGGTCATCTATGCATGTTTGAGTAATCTAGTGATCTCTTCCGGGCCTTATTCGAACCCTGTTTACGGTTAGCAGTACGATCCCGTCTTGTCCTGATTATATGAGTCATTTTACCTTCACTCTGACGTCTCTGTTGTATCTGTTAACACCGTGCTGCTAATTTATTTCTGTCAAAACGTTTCACTCCCCACTGTTGCCAGCAGAGGGCATCAGAATAGAAAATGAAAGCGCACCCACTCGTCTTGTTATCGCTTTGCCTAGAATGTTTCACACTATGCCATTTTTCGCTATCCCGCGTTTGTTCAATGAGCGGTGTGTTTCTTAACGTGAGCGGGGCTGCTTCTCCACAGATCTGAACTGTAACTTGACCTGCCGGTGGAGGCAAAGTGATAACATCTCCATGGAGACAAGGAGGCGGCAGATTCCCCACCTGAAAAGTCACATAGCGCACCTTTATAATAAAACTATACATTATATTGTTTTGCTGTGCATTCTGTGGGTCTCATGAGGACAACTCCAACTGTGACTTTAGCACTTTCACGCTTTGACAAAGCAGATCGTTTCTTGGAAGTCGACTGTACTTTGAGCAAACTGAATTAGATTAGGGCATACATTAAGATATGCAAAAAAGTGTGCGGTCCCGACCTTGTGAACGTCCCCATTATCATTTGGAGATAATGCCGTGTAATTACATTGGTCATTCGCTGTTTTACAAAGATCTTAAACTCAAAATACATCCCAGAGATCACTGCTAATCCACAAGTAAGACCCGACCACCACTTGTGCATATCTCTTTACATTACAGAGGACAAGACAAGATCAGCCTTCTCCTCTGTTGAGAAGTGCGTTGGTTGGGGGCAAGTTTTGAAATGAGCATTTAAATCAGGCTGCGTTGCGTTGAATTCAAATAGCACATTTAAAACGGACTTGATTTATGCATCTGTCAAAAGGCACAAAGCAACTTTAGAATAAAAATGAATGAGAAACAGGATATAAAATGGGACGAAACTCACTGGACAGAATTGGAAAATACGCAATCAGATGCAATGCCTAGTCAGCACTGCACTCAATTTTTGAAACTTTGAACGTGGAAATTGTAGTTTTTTTAAAATTTGGTTCGTATTAATTATATATTTATTTCCTGTACAACAAATTCATTAAAGGGTCTGACTTTTAATTCTTTAAGAAAAATGGACAGCACCAAAATGATGCTCAAGGATGTCATCTTGCCAGTGGGCGTGGCTAACGGTTCATGATTTTAAATTAACATCCCGTACATGGTCCAAGCTGGCTCCTATTTAGACAACACACTCATAACATTTCTGCAAATAAGGTAGAAAAGGTTTCAGAGGTAGTCATCTGGACAGTTTTTGAAAGAAGATGTTTCGATTCCCCTCCAGAAGTAAATTTGACGGTACTGGTCTGAGGCATTAGGAGTTATACTACTCTGAGCTAAATAAGACCCGCTCAAGAAGGAAAGAGTTTTTTGTTTTAGCTGTTTACATGCTAGCCTCATTATGGGTCGCTCTGCCTGACTCTTCTTCTCCACTCTTGAGTACCTGATTAGCATTTGATTGACTTTATTTGAAAAAGCTGTGAGGATATTTCCGTATACAGGTGGTAATTTGCGCCTAAACCCACCATTTCTGTTCAAAGATGCATTCTCTTTCTTCACAAAAATAGCGTCCTTCATCCCTTTTTCAAACCAACCCTTCTCCCTGGTTCAAAGCTGCGCATTACGGCCTTCAAATGAATGTTTGTGGCTTTAAGCTGGAGGTGGACAGCCGACTGTAAACCAGAATTTGAATGCCTTCTGTGTAGTGTAGTGTAGTGGTTGGTTTTGATTTTGATGCTGCTTACAACCTTCTGCATGACACTGAATTGAATACACTACATTGCTCTGTTTTTGTGTAGGTATCTTGTCCTTGGGATGAACCAGTTTCTGTGTTAGCATGTTGACCGGTTTACAATACACAGGAATGTCATATTGTCTAAAAATCCTTTGTCGTTTTTCAGACAGACTAAACATTCAGTTCTTCCTATAGGTTCTGTTTCCCTTCCCTGGGAGTCAAAACGTCCAGTGTCCAGGTGACTGCCTCTGAAACCTTTTCTTCCATAGACCACACCATGGACAAATGAGAGACCACACCAATTAATTTCTGCAAATAACCGCGTATGTATCTGCGTTCTGCCATGTTCACACCCCTGCGTGACAGTTCACAGAAATGTCATGTTAGCAAGCGCTAACAAGGTCACTCAGAAACAGTCTATATATATCCTGCTTTTCAAATAACAAAGGTCCTATATTGCGCAAAACTGACTCTTGTGAGCGTTAAGCCATGTTATAATAATGTTACCTCCTTAAAACATACATGAAGTTGTTGTTGCAATGTTTATTTTCACACGTGTTTGAGTAACCCTTAATTATTAGTCTGTCTACATCTCCAAAGCTCAAAATGCTCTCAAGCGGTAGTTTTCAAGTTAACAACAACGATTTACCTTTAGTTCAGTAGAGATGAACAATTCCAGGGCTAAAATTATCCAGATGATTCTAGAGAAGGTGTATGGAGTTTAAAAACACATTGGGGCATTTCCTGTATTACCCACATGACACACAAGGTGGAACAGAGTGTTTTCAGTTTGAGAGAAGAACTCAGCCTAAATATGCAGGGTTTGTGTGTTAAACGTGTGTAAATGAAAAAAACCCACAACTCCAGGTATGTTTTTGATGAGGAAACAGCATTATAGCGTAGATCAGAAAACAGCGTAATACGGGCCCTTTAAATTCCACACTGCTGAATATTCCAGGTAAGGCAATAACATCAACCAGAGACATGCACATTGGCAGATCTTCCCCTGGAAAAAGTTCCTTAGTGAACCTTAAAAAACACCACCAACGTGTTTTGCGAGGTGGTCAAACGGACGGACTAGTCTTCTTATTAGAGTTAAGGGGAGGTGTGAGAAATGGTGTGTATTCTGAGCCGCTATAGGTGATATATATAGGAGGAAGGCTGCTGTCACATTCCGTGGATACAGCTAAAGAAAGAGCTTGTCAGAAACTATATCCACCAGAGTTTGCACCTTTGATGACTTCTTATGAAATAGAAAAGCTTTGGCATTTATTTCAAAGTTTCGTGAAATAAATAAGTCAGTTGCAATAAGAAAAGTACACATGGATATAGTTAGAACGGCGGCCTCTTGTTATAATGAGCTATTGTAATGACACAATATTGAAGGTTAGACACGAGTACAGAGATAGCGGAACATGCTGTCCCATCAAGAATAATGCCACTATCTGTATTCTACCTTTTTGTCCGGTTAGTGCAGGCCTCGGTGGGCTGTGCATACTAAACATCGCTCCCTGTGAAGTTTAAAGACCTTGTAACAATTTATTTTTGAGAAAAATTTGTCACGCCCCGTTACAGATATATTGTAAAAGCAGCTCTTGGGGTCGAAATAAGTCTAAGCCTAATTAGTAAGTGTTTTATTGTCTGATCATCGGGAAGTGCACTGTTAGCACGCTAGTTGTTGTTGGCTGTACCGTGACTGCAAAATTCTGCTCTTGTCTCTGAAACTCATCGCAGTGGATAATTAGGATGCTCAGAATGCATAAGGTAAGTGAGGATTAACTTTGGACCACTGCAAAATGTATAAAATGAACCTTTTTTTTTTTTTTTTATGTTTTTAAGAAAGTAAAAAAAATCAGGTTTGCTTTTAATCATGATTTGTTTCCTCATCAAAAATATGCCTGGAGTTGTATTTTGCTTGTTTCATTAATCCTGTTTACAAGGTCCTCTTTCTCCGAGCTCACTTTCAATTTTCTCTGGATTGTTACGTCACAGGTAGTAATGCGTAGCTCCTGTCTCCTGTATTGTTATTATAGTCTGTGAATGAACTTCGTTACGGATGCCATTTGATGACAGAAATGCTAAAAACAACAGCATGCCTACCACGTTGCTCACATAGCTAGCTTTTGTTTTCTTCATGGTTAATTTCCACTGCTGCCAGTAGATATGTGCTAACACCAGATGTGGTGCGTAATGAGTGTTTTCTACAAAAGCATTATTTTAAGCAGTAAAACATGAAATGCCATAACAAAGATTGTCAAAAGCATGTTTAAAGGCCAATAACAATACATTTTACCCATGATATATGTAATGGGATAAAACTTACAGCTAAGGTGCAGGGTGGCGAGGATCTATTCATCTGCCCAAAGAACAGTTATTCAAAGCACACTTCTGAATCATTTGCATGCATGATATTTTCTGCTGACTTTCTTACACTGGGAATCCACATTTTGGCCCAAAATGAAAACCTTATAACAATCTACATTCTAGGCATGTTGGTACGACGGCTGGTGAATCTGAATTGCCATATCAAAGTCAGAGAGAATTATAATGTTTCAAGGGCCTGTATTATGATATTTTCTGATCTATGTTATAATGTTGTTTCCTCATCACAAACATACCCGGAGTTATGTTTGGTTTCATTCGCTCATGTATAACACACAAATCCTGCAAATTTAGGCTGAGTTCTTCTCTCAAATGGAAAACACTCTGTTCCACTGTTCCATCTTGTGATGTCATGTGGTAATACAGGAAGTGCGCCACTGTGTTTTTAAACTTTACACCTTCACTAAAATCATTTGGATGATTTCAGCCCTCAAATTTCTAATCTCTATTAAACAAAAGGTAAAAGGTAGCTGGTAACTTGAAAACTACCACTTCGTGACATCACAAGGTGGAAACAGAGCATTTTGAGCTTTGGAGATGGAGAGTTTTGGAGACAGACTATATAATATAATAATAAAGGATTACTCGAACATGTGTGAACGAAACAAAACACAACTGCAGGTATGTTTCCTCTGAATATCAGGAATTGCGCACTTAGCATGCTAGTTGTTGTATAGGAATTTTCCACAATATGGCATTAAAATCTCCTATTATCTATTAGTTATCTATAGTGCCACCAGGTTACAAGTCAGATCTGTGGAGAGGCAAGCTCATTCACAGTAAGAATGCATGCTCTAATCAGATCACCTACAAATGAAAACAAGAAAATAGATAGAAAAGCCGTACTGTGGGACATCCCAAGCACAGCAATAAACAGCAGGTATACTCTCCACCAGAAAATGAGCGCTCCTTTAAAAATTCTATAAATCTCTCCCACTTTGAAATGGTATTTCCAAATCACATGCATGACTAACCTCTAGATTGTTATATCCAAAAAAGTTATAGTTCACCTTTAAATGAATGAGATGTGGGTAGTTCTCAGTTACATTTACTCTAGTAATGCTTAATAGAATTTTTGGTACTTTTCTAGCAGCATACTTTTTCTCCTATTTGAGCAATATTTTCATTGAAGTAACCGTATTCTTACTTGAAAAAAGTCTTGGTTACTCTTCCCTCTGTGAGTAAGTCTACAAGTGACAAGCTTCGTGTTGACAATATGAAATAATTTGAACCGTTGTGTTTCTTGCACTGTTTCTTCAGATACAATGTAGTTTTTCATTTTTGTGTCTATCCTCTGAAAATACCAGATTTTGTGCTTTATTGTTTTGTTTTTCAAATTACATTAAAGAAGACCTATTGCGCTTGTGTCTGCTAAATAGTTATATAGTCTACGACACCAGTGGATCATTATTATTATTATTATTATTTAGATTTAAAATTGCAATATTCATATAAAACGACTTAATAAAAGAAACAAGTGCGCTGACTTCCGTGTTAGAAAACTGCGGTGCCCAGTGGGAGCTGACGTTGGCGTAAACGTCATCACAACAAAGAGTCGTGCAGCTGTCGGGGCCTCCAATGGATAACGTCAGATCACGCTAGCGAGCAGCTGACTTTTTAAAATTTGTACCAAAATTACTATGTGATGCTGCCGAATCCTACGCGTATCACAGAATAAGAAAATTAATTTGGAGAACAAAGTTAGTACAGAGCAGTTGGCGTATGCCGGTGGCGGTGAAAACGGGAGTTGATCGGCAAAATATTGTCTTGAAAATAAACGATTAAAGATTGCTCAAACATGCACGAATTACTGAGTAAATGGTGAGGGGAATAATACTTTGCATAACAGATCTGCTTTAACTTCGAATTACAAATCAGACATAACCTCCCGCCAGTTTCTCTTTAAGTTACTCTTTCTTGAGTAGTGGTTTATCTAAATACTTTTTTTATTCTTACTTGAGTATTTTCTTAGACCACTACTTTGTAATTCTACTTGAGTAATGTTACTTTGAAGCACCGTTACTTTTACTTGAGTACAAATTTTTGGCTACTCTATCACCTCTGAAATTAGGATTACGTACTTCAAAATAATTTCAACCAAAAATGTATCAAATAAGGTTGAAAAGGTAGGTAGGTAGGTGGTACTTATTCAAGGTATGTTGTGTTTTTTGTTTCTTGTTTTTACTGTATACTGTATTATTAGCGAACCCTGTCAATATCTACTTTAATTTTTCGTTGCAGAGAAACATCAAGTAGAACAACTTGGAAAAAGACTTTAGCAAATAGCATGTTGTTGCTGCTTCAAGAGTCGTCCTATTTCCTGCATTACCCGCCTGTCTCACCAACTCCAATTGTCTCCATACTCCGCTCTGCAGTTGAACAGTCAAAGTCATCACAAAAAAAGTCAACAACAGTAATTCCTATGCAAACCCGAGCACACTTCTCTCAGTTGTCTGTTTGTGAAGTAAGACACAATTACAAAGCGTTTCGGATTGTTTTTCTTCCAGTTTGAAGCCTTGTCAAAAACGGTAAACACGGCGATGAATTGACAGGTCAAACCGGCAGTGAATCTTGAAGTGGAGTAGTCCAACAACCAGTGATGGAAAGTAAAGTACACAATTCACAGTACTGTTTTTTTTAGGTCTGCACTTTACTTAAAACGTGCAATGGATATTTTTTCCCTCCCCTAGAATGGTCCATGCTTCCACAGCTCCCGCAAAGATTTCTGCCCCACTTTCATATCGCATCCGATCTCGACTAAAAATGTTCAAATGGCAACTACAGAGTGTTCAAAATGAGACTACAATAAAAAAGAAAACAACATATTAAGTTCAATCAAATCACTACAGGGGCTAACTACATTTGAGATTGTTTAAAAGAGCGAAGCAAACGTGGTAGCGGGTGGGGGTACGCTCCATTGTTAAACGGCTCTAAATTAACATGTTAAGTGAGCTACTCCAACCAATTCAATGTAACATCCTGACTAAAGGTTTTGAGTTCAAGTCCCGGCTTTGAGCAAACAAAAACATTTACAAAAAATTCACTAGAAAATTTAAGAAAAATATTTGGATTGTTACTACCGACCAAAAATACTTTAGCAATATCACTATATTCAATATTTTAAAAAATGACTTTAAGAGTAAAAAGTGTTAAACAGGTACTTAAATACTTTTACTTCAGTAATTCTTTGCCCCTGTATCTGTACTTTTGCTTAAGTAACAAAATTGAGTACTTCGTCTACCACTGCCAATAACTGACAAGAGTAAAGCACGAGTTGTCTCACAAAACACGTTGGTTTCCAATTAGGGTTATAAGAAAGTATTATGAAACAGTTTGAATTAATTGTGCCTAGTTAGCGCGGAGAAGGAGCAGGCAAAAATAGCTCACGTTGTTACATCCTGATGAACAAAATAATTGGCTTTGGGAAAGTTCAAGATGAAGTCACTGTTCAGTCTTGAGAGGGCCAAAAGTTTGAAAATAATTATTGGTGCACTTTTGACCCAATCACTCATCGTTTTGGAAAAAAATGGGATAATATTGTAAAATGCAATGGATACCTTAAGTTCAAAACGCCGTATCACCGCTGTATTTTAAGAAGAAGAAACTGACATTTATCTCACATGGGTTTTTCATGGGGTTCAGCTTCTTGTCTATAGGCGCCATTTTGAGGACTTTTGACCATGCAATAAATAAAAGCGCTGTACTAGATTTTCAGGTCTTAAAAACATGAAAAACAGATGAAGTTCATTTTAGTTCATTAGTGGTGCAAACATGTTCTTCACTTACCTTATGAATTCAGAGGAGCATTATTCACCGCGATGAGTTTATACGCGTTTTTCACTTCCGCTTTCAGTTTCAGAGGCCAGAGTGAACTTTGCCATGACAGCAAACCTAACGACAACTAACATGCTAACACGCACTTCCTGATTCTCGGACAATAAAACGTTTTCTTATTAGATTCAGGCAGTACACAGCTGGCTTATTTTGACCTCAAGAGCTGCTCAAGCAACATATCTACTGGGGTATGACAGATTTTGCTCAAATACATGGAAAACAATTGGGTACAGCTAAGGTAATGGAGCTAATTTTTCAAGATTTTCTTAAACATTTTTAAAAAATTGGTTTTTGGTTGTCCATGTGGTTTTGAAGATTGGGTCAAATGCAGAAGACAAATTTCCCATGTATGGTCAAATCTGTCTGAACATTAAACCCCTATTTGATCGACCAAGAGACTAAGTGCTGACTGTTTGAAGACATATGGACATCCTTGCAGTTTGGCGTAAACTATTGGTACTATACAGACTTCACAAACATCTCTGAACGGGTCTCAAAATGCTCTCTGCTGAATCACCCGCCCCAACACATGTCCAGCGTCTTACCTTGTTAACAGCGGCTAATTGTCAGATCACTCTGGGAACATTTCCATTTCAATGCCGCCGCTGCCAGTCCTCACTGAAGCAGACGCGCGTTGACCTTTTCGCCGAGACTTGTGGGGGACACTCCTGACCGGCTCACGCCCCAGTGCATTGTGGGATTGAGACAGGCACAGCGCCGTGTTCCGGGTGCCCTTTGGATAATTAATTAACACGAGTACATGACAGCTAATCTGCGGCGTGCTGTGCTAGCGCTCGTTCCTACGCCTTGGCCTTTACTTTTCGCCGGGGCTAAGGTCTGAAATGGGCCTTCAAAACACAGGGAGGACTGCGCTTAGTACTGACAATGGACGGCTTACTTCACATGCTAAACAGAATGTTCAAGGGAGGATTAAGATGTCCACTGTGACCTTTGAAAAACGGCATGAGTGTAGCAAGCTAACAATTCGGCAAATTTCTACTGTTTAATCCCAGATTTCGGATATTGCTGTAGAAAATATAGTGCCATAGCTTTGCCTGCGATCCAGAATACACACTTCTGCAATACCTTACGAATGGTTGTGGATTGACAGGGGATTAGCCAATCAGGGACGTGCATGGTCTGTCCATATCAAAACAAATATGGCTGCTTACGAGGAAAAAAAGAAAAGAAAAAAATATCACTGGGGATTGAATCTGCATCATGGGCCTGTCCATCAACAAACACCAATCACTCACACAGCGCATTCATATGTAAGCAAGGTGACTGAAGTGTCTTGCTCAAGGACACTGCAGCATGCATTTGGCCCAAGCTGGAATCGTACTGCCAAACTTCAAGTTGGGCCATCGCTTTCTCTAACTTGTGCTTGCCTTTTTACCTTAACTAAATACTTAACCTTAAAAAAATAATTAAAATGTCGGGCAGAAGACAACAGACACAACTACCCACTATCTCATTTAGTAAGTTTGTCGTTAACCCTGGATGTGTCACGACAAAAAGTATTTATTTTTCTTCTGTTTTGTTGACTTGGACTCACAAAACCTATACCTGTTTTTTTTTTACTGTCCTAAAAATAACGGCTCTAGTTCATTCGTTTGCAGTGGTCCTAAAGCATCCTACCATCCTAATTATTCACAACTATGTTTTTTTAGGCAACTTTTAGAACTTTCAGAAGCCAGAGTTTGCGGTCACAGTAAGGCTAACAACAACTAGCATGCTAACAGCACACGTTCTAATTTTCTCAGGATAAAAAAAAACTTTAGAATTAGAGTAAACAGCGGTTTCATTTGGACCCCAAGAGGTGCTTTTACAATATAGATGCTAGCGAAAAACTATTTTTGCTCAACTACGTAGAAAAAATAGTGTACAGCCACTTTAATAATTTAATAAATTTCTTGCTCCAGCTACATTTTATAGGTTCCTTCCATCAGCTGAACATTTTGACGTTTCAAACTTTTCTCAACTCAACCTATTACCAGGTACGAAATCTAACCAGGAACATAACGAACAGGCTTCTATCTCGGGATTAAGCAGCTACGTAAATCAGAAGAATCTATATTTGGTTTGAGAGAGAGATGAAAATACACCGTTTTGATTCCGACATTTTGTATGCGCCCCTTCATATCTTTGCCCATTAGCAAAGCAGCTGTCAGCTAATAACACCGCAACGTGAAACCCCATAATTGCTTGTGTCATATTTGTCAGCGGATGTGGAAATCTAAAATAAAGAATTATAAATAAAAGAATTTGTATCTTAGATTTGTCAAATTCGTCCTAGAGACTTCCAAGGCCAGTCTGAAGCGTTTGATAATGATTTAGTATTCTGAACCGGTGTGTCCTGCGTTTGGTCGTCAGAGAGCCATTTTAAAAGGAGCTCGGGACATGTTTGATTTTGAAATATTAAAGACCTTTGCGTGTGTCTTGGCGGCTGCTGATCTGGCGTCTTGCAGCTAAAGATGAAAAATCAACTCGGCGAAGAACAGCAGTGGTGAATCGTGACAGGCTTGATACAGCACAGGAAAAATGCAGGGGAATGACAGGGCTCATAACAGTTTGTAAAATGGAATTATTTACAAGATGTGTGAACTGAAACTTTACTTTTTTGCTACTGTTTTGGACACAAATGTTTCTATTTTGTTTTCAGATAAAGTCTTTGCAGATACAGATATTAATTATGTTGTAGTCTATACGAAATGTTTAGTAAATGTAGAAAAATCCCTGCGACTTTTAGTGACCGGGAGCGTATCTATCTGACCACGTTATTACACAAAACTGACTCATGTGAGCTTTAAGCCATGTTAGAATCTTATTACCTCGTCAAAAACATACCTGGAATTGTGTTTTGTTTCATTCACACATGTTTGAGTAACCCTGAAATATTAGTCTGTCTGCATCTCACAAGCTTAAGTGGTAGTTTTTAAGTTAAAAACTACATTTTACCTTTAGTTCAGTTCCAGGGCAGTTCTAGTTTTAGAGAAGAACTCAGCCTAAATATGCAGGGTTTGTGTGTTAAACGTGTGTGTGAATGAAACGAAACACAACTCCAGGTCTGTTTGTGATGAGGAAACATTATAACATAGATCAGAAAACAGCGTAATATGGGCCCTTTAACAATAGAATAAGCTTATTTGTAGGTTTCGTGCTATGACAACCCTCCTCCATTATTATAACAATTGCATAATTCACATAATTCAGTTAACAAATTTCCTCAAATCGTAAAGGGATCGTTGTCCTGAAACCATAAGCTGTATATATAAATGAACATAGCTAACCTGCTAGCTAGTGCATTCTAAATAGCAAGTGAACATGGCCGCGCATCGCCTCTGGTTTAAATTAATTTTCTATTGAAAAACTGTCACCACTCTGTCTGTAACTGCTGCTGTCGGGCTCATCATTTTGGTCTTAAAACGTTCCTATTAACCCGCTCTACATGAGCCCGGTTTTTATTTATTTATTTTGCTATTTTGTCGCTAAATCAAGATATGAACATTAATAACAGACAAATCGGGTGCCATGTTTCCCCGAGGTCGCTCCCGCTAGCGTTAGCCACAGGTTTGATTGACAGTGTTGCTAAGCGCCCACTCCCTGCTAAACCAGGGGTGCAGGCGGGAAGGGGTGGGCTATGATACTCGCGGTCAGAATTCCAACTCGGCTCCAAATTGGCCCCTATAACTGCTCTAGCCTCAATGAGCTTCATTTGACTGGAGCCGAACGCTGTGGGTGACGTCACACTCACATAGTCCACTTCTTTATACGGTCTATGCCTGAAACCCATGAACAGTAGCTAATTGTATTTGCTAAAAATAGAAACATAATTAAGTAGGCTCAGGGTTACAAGTTACAAGCCAATATCAACTGATTGTCCACGCGCATGTGTCTGACGCACAGCCATCTATGAGGTACTACATGCTAAAGTGATATTGTACTATGTAATTTACTTCTATTTATTACACATTGGTGTAATGGTAATTTGGCATTATTCATGACAGAGTTTTCCATGTACCCTGAAATTACATTCTCTACTCTGCGAAACAAGACAATTTCTGCTTTCTTCTTCCATCTGCCATATGTGTTATCTAAATCAACATACCTTAACCATTACAAATAACATCCCAAGCTACAGCGTATTAGTCACTTGTACTGCGTAGCCGCTTGCAAGTGAAGCAGTAGTTAACTCACGCTTGTTAATTACATGTTGAATGGAAGCATGTGAATACTAACACAAGGTTAAGTGGTTTGTCCAAGGAGTTCCAACCTCCTGCCATTCTTTTATAAAACCATTTTAAGCTCCCACCACACTTTATTTCAACAGTAATAATAATAGTCATAGTCTGCATGTGAAAACAAAATCAGCCTGGCACTGATAAATAATTCATTCCCACAATATTCATGATGCCAACATGTTCTGCAAGGTCCTTGTTACCATGAAAAACCTCCCTTCTATTGTATCAGTGGCTTCTATGCGCTCGCTAGTTGCAGGTGCCTCAGTATGATTCCCGGCGGCCATGACAGAAGCCATACAAATCAATCAAAATCTACAGCGGCTGACGTGAAGACAGGAGGAGGCCAGTGGTCATTTGTTCCACTGCGTTAGCCCTATGCACACTGCAAAAAAGAAAATATCACGAGTTAAAATGGGTCTTGAAGGGGCAATATTATGCGAAATAGATTTTTATGACCTTTTAATCATGCTATAATGGTTTTCTCCTCGTCATTAGCGTGCTCAGAGTTGGGTTTCGATTGATTGATGCGTGTTTGATTAATCCCGTATCGTTCTGCTTCCAGTACTTGAGTGCTCTGAAAATGTCTGTTTTTTCGTGCAAAAGCGTGGCGGCTTACGAGTAAAAATGTAAACTGAAACACAGAGGACTGAGAACAGCGCGGATTTCTGTAGAATCAACACCAAACTCTCCTTTATCTCAGGTAAAAGAAGTTACGTATTTTGTTCTGAATGATACGAGAATGTTGGAGGGGAGATGTCTTCCACATTTGAGAGACATGTAATTGGTGGTTTTCAGATTCTAAAATGTGATGATGTCATAATCCCAGATGGGGACAAATGACAATTTTGTCTGTTGATTACGTTGTACTTTTTGTTGAAATATCTAAAAAGTAAATTCACAAGTATGGAACCTGATCATTTCTATTAGTGACTGGACCCTAAAACCCGCTATATCACAACAAAAAACTGCATTTTGAGAATATTAATTTTATCTGCCCCCATTTGTATTAAATATTATTGGCCTTTAGAATGTTGTGACGTCATCTGAAACTCAGCAATACAACCAAAGTAAGAAGCTGTGGTTGAACTGTCACGTTAGGACGGAGGATTTCCATGCTCTGTCGTCCGATTCCAAACCCTTCAGGATTTGAACAGAAAGCAGAAGGGACTGGCACACAAATAGGGTTAAAAATGTAGTGTGTCAATATAAATAAATACATAAATTAAATCTGTTGCTTGCTACAATGAAAGTTTTTGAACAGGAAGTCAACAGACCCGTTTCTGTTATTAAGCTAATAAGATCAATGTAACAGTTTACATAGAGCAAAATGTAAACGTTACGGCTTAAGAAATCTGTTCAGATCTGTTAACTGACATAATTAGCCCTGATTATTGGCTTGTGTTAACATGGATGTGCATTTTAATAATCCAGCACCAGGGGTTTGTGTAGCAGTTAATTAATAGATTTTTAGAGCAACGGAGGTATTTGCGTCGAAGTCAATATTTTATTTTCAAATGACATTTTCAATATTCTTGTTGTCTTTTCCTCGTTAACACAAGGACGGGCGTAAACGGTCAGAAACAAATCAGATTAGTCACGACAGACTTTTTCTATCTGTGTCGTCCCTCACTTATTAAATTACAGGTTGCTCCTCACTTACCTAACGCATTCCTAACATCCTAATTATTCACCATGATGAGCTGATAAGCACTTCACAACTTTCCAGGCCAGGGTGGAGTTTTGCCGTCACATTAATGCTAACAAAAACTTGCATGCGCACTTCCTGATTATCAGACAATAAAGTGCTTTCTATTTAGATGCAAACAGCACGCAGCAGACTACTTTTGCCTTAAGAGTTGCCTAGACAATATATCTGTACTGGGGCAAGAATAAATCAAATTCACTTCAACCAAAAAAGCATAACTTGCATGAAATTAGCAAATATCTTCAGTCCGAAAAAAAACAAACAAAAAAAAACAATTATTTGAACAGGTTTTCAAGTTTTTGGCATAAAAATACACACTTGGGAGAATGCATTGGTTGGAAAAGTCCATCAGGTCAAGTCATGATGTGCAGTAAACTCACCCTTGGCCTCAAAAAGTACAACTTACTTGGCAAGTTTCAAAGCCGTTTGGTTTTAAATGTATTTTTTTCTTAAAACAATTATTCAAACAGGTTTTCAAGTTTTCGGCATAAAAATACACTCTACCAAGGCAACGCTAAAGGTCACGTTGTTCATACCTATTCCGAGTCTCTCAGCGGTGGCTAATAGCTTTTCTAGCACCTTCTTGCTAGTACATGCAGCCTAACACTTTCGCTAGCTTCTTTAGCTTTTAAAATGCACAACCCGCGGTGCACATTTGGCAGGTCACTCAGACTCCTGCACTGGATCAGTACGTGCTGGTGCTACATTGTATTTACAACTTCACAGACTTTTAAGAGAGCTCGCTGAAATGCCATGGGCTTTGTGAGAAGTGAGGGAAGACAACAAAATGGCCTCAAGGGATCATGAAAGGTGTACGTGTGGCTAGCATAACAACTACAGAGAGGGTGCGAACTCGGGCGGTGTGGGGGCAGCTAGCGGGGTGATTTATTTGTTGCTGTGCGTTAGGCTACATGCTGCGGTGGTTAATAGCTTATGAAATGGCTGTGAGAAGGTGTATGGTACCGCGCTTATCCATCACTGTTGACACGTTTTCTTGACCAAATGTAACGGCAAAGAAACAGTTTATTGAAGTTTTTGGTTTGGGGGCATAAATGTGTACTATAGGGAAGGTCAGCAGTCTTGGAGTAATGCATTCCAGTTTTCACTTACAATTATTATGCTAATGCTATTATGCTATTATTACCATTATTATGCTAGGTGTGTAGCTAGCTCCTCCCTTCAAATAGATATAAGGCAGTGTCCACCAGTGATCTGACCAGAACTGAAGAAGCGGCTTGGATGAGCAACAAAACGTTTTTACTCCTACAACATTTTGTCCAGTTTACAGATTTGAATTTTTCTTTTACTATTATTACAATGAATTAAATAAATAAATTTTAAAAAATCTGATATTATCAGTGCTTTTATCCCTCATGCATCGTCAATGTGCCATAGCCAGGGACGCTGAAAATATGAACCTCAAGAGTGGATCAATCCGGTAACCTTCCGCCCTGATGGTACACACTGCACCACTGTTGCAACAATGTAAAGTTCTTTATATACAAACTATCAAAAATATACAACTCAGAACAGAACCTTAAGCTGCTTTTATGTGCATGTAGGGCTGTGGGGATGGGAGATTAGTTCGAGGACGGTGCTTGTTCACTCGATCTGTATCTGTTTCAGTGATGGGGCATCGGCTCTTTTATGGGATTCGAATCTTTTGGATCCGTTCCTTTCAAAGAACCGTTCAAAAGACTGGCGCTTTTACCATTTATTTATATGACAGAAGCCAATGTGAGAACTCTTTTTAACAACAAACTAATCACAGAGAGAAACGACCAAGGTTCAGATTTGTTTAAAATGGTTCAAACTGAGAGTGGGAGTGAGTTTACACTTTTAAATTATGAATAATTTAAATAATGTTGCATGAAAATAATAATAATTTTTTTAAAACTAACTGTTATTGTGATGTCAAATATGTTTTTTCTGCACAAAGCTCTCACGCGTCACCTTTTCTGCTTCTGTGCTGATTCTTGTGTTGGTTCAGGGTTAATCAGGAAAAAACGCTTACAAATTTGAAAGAAAAAACATTTGTCTCTTTTCAAAACTGAGATCCGGTTCCAGCCGTTCACGTTAAGGAACCGTTCAAAAGAGCTGACTCACTCACCAACGTCACATCACTAATCTGTTTGTGACTCGAAGTTTTGAGCAGAAACGCCTTCAGCAGTTACCCCTAATTTAATATTCACTTGATACACAATATCTTCTTTTTGTGAACTCTGTTTTGACTTCCACCAATCAACGCACCAGACATCACAACTTGGGTCGTTCGTGCTGCTTTCAGTGTGCAGTGTTCACGTGAAACTTCCTCTCGGAAAGTCATATTTACAATTTATCCCACACCACGTGAAAGCGGCAATATGCAGAGGGCGGTAGCTCAGTTGTTGAGTGTTTGTCCACTGACCCGAAGGTGGGCGGTTTGAATCCTGCTCTCAGCATTAACATAATTGGTAGAGCAGTCAGATCCACTGACCCACAGGTTGGCATCACGATTCTAGCTCTAACAGATTTATACTCGTTGTGTCCTTTACCATGACCACAGTTTTAGAATATCTTATTTCACACAAGCTGGCATCACACGGCCAATGCCCTCTCCTTTCCAAATGATGATCATATTACTGATGTATCAGGCTATTTTTTCCAGTTTCGCGTACGATAAATTGTTTTACAAGTCATCAGCTGTGCATTGGCCAGATTTTGTTGCACTAATTTAACAGTTCGTTAATGAATTGGATTTTATAATGGCAATATAGTTCTCAAATCAAGCTAATGTTAAACTAATTATGAGAAAGGTGGTTCAGACTATCCAACCGCTGGATTGACACGCATATTTTAGCTTGCAGTAAGTTATAAAACCTTAAAAATCCACAATGTAAAAATCATGATCCATGCAAGATAATGAAGTAAATTTTGTAAGTATCTGTACTTTACTTAAGTACATTTTACAGTGGATAGTTTTTACTTTTACTTCACTACATTTGAGAGCAGGTATCTGTACTTTCTACTTTTCAGTCCTGTTAAAAACGTAGTGGAGTAGAAAGTACTTTTCATATGATTTGAGGGGTTATTTTTTGTTTGAAGTAACATCCTGACTAAAGTTTTTGAGTTCAAGCTTCAGCTTTGAGCAAACAGAAATACATACACAAACTTGGTAAGAAAAATTAAGAAATTGATTTGTATTGTTACTGTTGACCAAAATATATCATTTTTAATCAATAACACAACATTTAACAATTTAATAAACAACAGCACTTGTGTGAAATACTTTGACATTTTACTCTAAAAGTACATTTTTAACCGGGTACTTAAATACTTAAATAGATTTCATGTGATACTTTTACTTGAGTAACTTTTTGCTTTTGTATCTGTACTTTTACTTAAGTACCGTATTTTCTGGACTATAAGTCGCACTTTTTTTCATAGTTTTCATAGCCGGGGGTACGACTTATACTCAGATGCAATTTATATGTGAAATATGTTTTTTTCTTCATTATTATGCATTTTTTGGCTGGTGCGACTTATACTCCGGAAAATACAGTAACAAAATTGAGTACTTCACCACTCTGCTCTACTGTACCTTACTCCTGGAGGACATATTGTTTGCAAAAGTCCATCAGGTCAGTCCATGATGTGCAGTAGACCTCAGTGACACTATGTAAACTCACCCTTGGCCTCAAAAAGTACAACTTACTTCGCAAGTTTCAAAGCCCATTGGTTTTAAATGTACTTTTTTATTGTGGACATATGCATTGGAACACAAAGAGTGGCCAAGGTCTGTAAGGCACTCTGCAGCCTGAATACAGTCTGACCTTCCGACGCAAAAAGAGCCGACATTCTGAACATTTCAACAGAAAATCATCTTATAATAAATCATAATTCCTGTTTACGCCACTGCAGCTCGTTTATCTGAATGTCGTGCCCTTAGCAATTGAAATTTTAGTGAGGGCACAATTTGGAAAAGTCATTCTCTTTGGCGGTATACTCACTAAATCAATTAAAAACTCAGCGGTAAATTAGATGGATGCAATTATTCATCATAGCCGTAATTACGATACCTTGGGCAAATCCATTAACAAGCCAAGAAAAATGTTTTGGGATAAATTTATGTCTAGACTTTCAAAGTATTGAGGGAAAATACCAAAGTTAATTTCATCAGCGTTTCAAAGGTACTTTTTAGCATTCAAATGTTGCCTAAATAAAACATTCATTTATTAACAACAATATAGATTTGTTTAAACCTTTCTGTGGATCCTTGCTGGTTCTCCATTCACCAGCAGCTAATTGGATTTCTTTCATTGGTACAATTAGTTCCTTGGTGCTAGACGTGGGAGAAAAATTCATAATGTTGAAATAGATGTTACGGAGTTATGCAAATCTTTTATATACTGTGATTATTCTGTAGTTTTGTGCTTTGAGTTACAGTCCATTCATGTTTTGTGCAATACTTGAACCTTAAAGTGGGACTAAACACCTAAACTCCGACCAAATTTGGAAGTACCGGGATGATTAAAGAAAAGAGGGGGGAGCAGGGACGGGCATCTGGACAAATGAACACAAAGCTGCAAATGTAGCTAAATTGCACTAAAATTGCCGCCCCAAAAAAGAAGACTAGGACCAGTAGACAATGCTAAAACACCATGTACAGTTTAGTAGCAGAAGTTGATTTAGAGTTTTATTCCACTTTGAGCTTGTATCTGGTTTATAGTTAAAATATATTATACAAAATTCTAAAATTACCTAATAAAAGAAATGGGCCAGCACCAATTAAAAACTGCAACACTGATTTCTGCCATGTCTCATTTAACCAAGATATTTACATTTCTGATGGATCTGGATCATATGGTCTTCGTGAAAGTCCCTAAAACATATGGCGATATACATTTTTTTCCAACATCCTCAGCCCCTACTTGGAGCATGTCTTCCAGTGCAAATAATCGGTGACAGTTGGTCTGGTGTCGTATCTTGGAGGAGTGTGTCTGATGTGATGGTGCTGGCTTCTGTCAAAAGAGCCAGTCAATGTGAGGTGACAGGGCAGGTGCGGTTAGCTTGTTGTAGGGGCGAAGGGGCTGCTCCTCATTGACCCTGGAGAGTGGAGCTGGATCCCGCTGACATTTTATCCAATCTGCACAGCTTCTCTCAGAAAGACCGGGACAAGTCGAGTCCTGGAGGTTGCTGGGGTAGGGCATGCTGTTGTCATATAAAGCCGTTCAAGATAAAAACTATCCAATTAAATTGTTTCATTTGTACAGTATGTTTTGCACACAAGCAGAGAAAAATAGTCACTTCCAAAATTAAGTCTCTGGAATCCCTCAGTCGTCCAGGTATGATCCATAGTAGAAGAAAAATTCAACTCTGTCAACTGGACAAAAAGTTGTAGGAGTGAAGATGTTTCAGTCCTGGTCAGTTTACTGCTGGATGCTGCTTTATATCTGTCTGAAGCGAAGAGCTAACTACACTGAAACTAACACACCTTGTTTACAAGTTTCTGTTTGTAGGCTGGGTCTAATGAGCTACACTAAGTGTGAACTGTGCCTGAGTCATACTTCGCATAATCATTCAGGTGATCTCAAACCTATTAGCATACTGACTAGCCCTACTATTTTCTTTGTTTAGATATAGATCTGAGGATGGAGTTATATATAGGAGATAGATGATGTCTAAGGCCCCCATTCCTGTTCTAAGATGAATTGTCTTTCCTAACAAAAACTGCTTTTAACTCCCCTCTCAAACCATTTATTTTCTTTGGCTAAGATCTGTACTCACTATCTTCAAAGGAGTGGTTAGTGGCTTTGAGATGAGGATGTACGGCGGCCTGGGGTCCTGAGCTGCTCTTGCGATGCTGTTGGTACATTCTCTTATGGAGTGGCTGTTTAGTTTCAGTTTAAGTTCAGGCATTTTACAACTTTTACATAGTTCCAGTGTGCAGGATTGATAGTTGGGATTAACCAATGAGAAAAAAACTCACTCTATTTAGTTTTCTTGAAGCCCATTGCCATGGAAATATTTTTTGCTGGTGAGCAAATAGCCTCTCACATGGCTGACAGTGCCACATTTAGGATGAATGGTGTGCAGTACAAACAAACAAGCACTGACCCAACAGAGGAGTAAATCTAGTGTGCACTGAGACAGCCCCATATAACGCAGAAATGTGTGAAAACAGCCTAACAATGACACAAAGGTTTAAGAAACAGTACAGACTTGGTCAAATAATGGGCATCAGTCACGGACACATTCACACACATCTTCACACCAGTGTGCGCCTGTGGGAGCTGGGATTCGAACCTCCATCCTTTGGGTCAACGGATACTGACCGTTTTACCAACTTTTGCTTCTCAGAGGACGAACACTCTACCAACTGAGCCACTGCTGCCCATTTAAGGTTAGAGAAGGTATAAAGTTCCAAATGAGACAAGGATATCTGAGAGATGTTATGTGCATTACAGGTAAATGGTAGAGATTGGTCTTCCACGAACTTGAGAGACCAAAATTACCTTCTACAATCTCGAGGCCTCCCGTTGCAAACAGGAGCAGTGACTCTACTCCGAGCTCCACTACGAAGAACAAGCTCTTCACCTGTTCTACAAATAAGTAACGGCTTTTTAACGGTTATGATGCAGACCTCAGAAACATGCATCTTCATTTGGCAAAAGGTCACCTTGAAATTGCACGTCTTATTTAAATCAACTTTTACAGTGTCCTCACAAATGAACAGTCCCGATTGGCTGACACCTCTTTATGTATAAACTCAACACATTGTTATGTGCTGACCGAGGCTCTTTTCCTACCTGTTTCCACACATGCAGCAGATAGTGACAGGAGCGCTGCCTTTACGCTGAAGGGATTTGTAGCCTGTAAGCTAACAACATGAATATTAATCATGCCCACACAAGAGGCTTATAGCTACCATCTAATTATCGAGCGCTGCGTTATTCTCCAGCCACTTGGAAGGAGTAAGGTTCAATTCACGTGTGTTTTGTTAGTTCTGCCTGATGGTGAGAGGAAAATATTCTAAGCTCAATGGGAAAGTATATAGTGTGAAGGAGCATAACAGCACAAGTACGGAGCTATTAAATATTTACAACGCTATTAACAGCAAAAGCGGTTATGAAAAAACAATTACTTTTAATGCAGAGATGCAGTGTTCAAGTTCCGGGCTCAGACTTGTTCTGGGACTTAACTTGAGGCTCAGGCAAGAAGACTTATTGACCAAGGACACAGAGTTGGACCTGTTACAGCTCTCAAGAACTTACACTGCCTGCCTATGTTTTTAAATCATGGTTTTAAAGGTTCTGTGCATGATTTTTTCACATGTATTAGAGAAATAATTGACATATTGTATAAGCAATTCTTGAGGTCAAAATAAGTCCCCTGAGTGTTCTCTGCAGCTAAATATTATGAATTTTATTGCCCGATAATCAAGAAGAGCACGTTAGCATGCTAGCTGTTGTTAGCTTTACCGTCACAAGAAAACTCTGCACTGGTCTCTGAGAGTTGTGAAAAAAGCTTATAAATTGTGGTGATAATTAGGATGCTCAGAATACATACAGTAAGTGGTAACTTTGGACTACTGCAAATCGTTTAAAATGAACTAGTTCTATTGTTCATGCCTTTAAGAGTAAAAATCAGGTACAGAGGCTTTAAGTTCAAAGGCATAATACAGCTGTAAGAATTCACAGTAGGACTGAGAGCGCACAGTTAGTAAAATAATATGAAAATACTAGTACATTTTCACAAAGGAAAAAAAAAAAAAGTTGCCTTGGTCTGTTTCCTGGGAGTGTTTGAGGTCAAACTGTAATTGGATAGTAGTGGATATGTGCTCAAATCTCAGTTTCAAGAAGAGTATTCAGAGACGGTGGTGAAGTGGGTGAAGTCTTTGCTGACTAGGGTTGTTAAAAGTACTGAAAATCAGATACTAATTGATATTAAAACTAGTACTGAACCTAGAGACTCATTTGAGCAAGCATCAATGAAGCAGAAATGAACCTTTCCTGAATAGCTTTAGAATGATCTCGAGAGACCACATAGACTAGTATACGCCCATGGACCACTGTGGAACCTACCTGGATGACTGAGGGATTGCACGATATACCACCACATGGTAAAATAAAAGAAAGTACTACGATTTAATGCTGAAAATGACATTCCATTGTCTAAAAGAGTGAATTTTATTATGAAAATTGTGCATCAAGTCTCGAAATCTGGAGCCCTGCAGCTCACTAACCGCGAGGTCAGGGGTTTGAGTAGCGCCTGAGCGTATTTGTGTGTCCGCGGACAAGGCACTTCGCTGACTTTGGACACACCAGTCACACATCTGGTTGTGCTAAAAGCTAAATTACTGCTCTGTGGGTTCACTAATGGTAAGTTTAGTGGCTATAGCATCTCCACTAGAAAAGTCCTGTTTTCACTACACTGCATCAGTGCTGACACAGCCTTATAGCAGTGTGGTAAATATATCCCTATGGGCAGTTCTTTTGCTGTATAAGTTGCCTACCCAAGTCGTGGTATAATTAGCGCAGCTTTGGAAGTGCTGAGGGCGGCTGGTGTCTGGGAAGGCGACAGTGGAGTTCACGTTCCAATGGCTTGATCATTAATTAGGCCTGATGTCACCTCACTGCTGTGTGGGGCCGCACACAAGCCGCACTTTAGCTCGTTAGCCCGGGTCTAAGCAGCTTTTAGATGTTCCCAATCAGCCGGTGCAAGTCAGCAAGATGGCAGTGTTCATTTTTTATGAGTTAAAATGTACAACTTTTTTCCAGTGAATTTTAGCAATGCGTTTTTTGCTACAAATTTTTATAGTAGTTGGTTAGTTTGGGGGGGCTGTTTTTACGATCGGTTATTTAGGTTGCAAATTTGATGTGGCATGTTTAGTTTTGTCGTTGTTGCTTGTACTAGTTTGCATTGCTTACTTGTTCCTTGTATGTTTTTGTGTTTTTGTAAATATGGTTGTTTTTGGTTTAGTTTGTGTTTTTAAGATTTTGTTTTGTGGGGAAAAAAACCCCAAAAACTTCTTTTAATGAAACTGTATGTAGCCTGTGCTTTTACTGATTTAAAAAAGTACTACAATCACAACTGAACCTGGGCTGCCAGTGCCTAAACTTGCACAGAGGACACAAGTTTTCCTCATTTTCAGTACATACACAGCGTATACAGCAGCAGCAGAGGCTAACACTGATTGATGCTTGGCTACAAGTGCTGGGGTTTAAACCAACTAGATTTCAGCATTGAAACTGGCAACCCAAATGAGAGCCTTGTGTGAAGCTCCTTCTGCTTTCTGACTGGATAATCATCTAGAGAAGCAAAACACCAAATTATAATTCATGTGACACCCATAGCTAAAAAAAAAATCTGCATTAGAACTGTTATCAGTAAAAGCTAGATTTGATTCAAACCTGTTTACCTCATGTCTGGGGATACAGATAGATTTTTGTTTTGAATTCCACAAACTTGACCTAACATACAGTTCCATTAAGGTAACGGTGCAGTTTGTCCATATCGTCTTGGGTGAAGTGTCACTCGCCAAGACACTTTGTGAAAGAAACGGCATAATTTCCATCAAAATCATACGACCGGTTTACCTCGCAACCTCGACCGAATCAGAGGAATACATTAACATATTTCTTAGCTTTTTGTTCCTTCTTCACAGCTGTAACAATGAGTTTGAGAGCACAGAGACAGCTTTGGCGCTCAAGGTGGGAGGATGTTAACACCTTCTAATAGGATGTGACTCAGACTAAATGTAATATTGGCGTTTTAATGATGATTCATGTGAGCGGGCCCAGAGCACAACAGCCCTTCAGACCGGAGTGTGCGCGCGCTTGTATTAATCAGACAGCAGACGTTCTAAACAAGGTTCCTCTCCAAGGACAAGACATATTCAAATGTGTTAAGTTTATATACTATACAGTTTATAGTCCTGGAAACGTATGCCATTCCTTTTGCCTTACGTATTGTTTACCTGGCCAATCAGAACCACAAAGCTTTACAAAGATGTGTGGGTCTGCAGCTACGCCCTGTCTCTGTGATTTGAGTCGGGCGTGATTGACAGGCGGATTAACCAATCAGAGAGACACTTGGTCAGTTGTGTCAAAACAACATAAAAAAGTGAAAAAAAGTCGTAAGTTAGGATGTTGGTTTGTGACTCTCTGTGGTCCGATTCCAGACCTGGTCTTCAAACAGAATGCGGAAGGGACTGGCTGGTCAGGCAAACATATTGTATTTCTTCTAACCCAGCACTTAAAGACACACTATGTAACTTTTCTGTCGCCTGGAGATGTTATTACTTTGTCTGTATGGCACTGAACTAATCTACCTGGCTTTTATTAAATTACAGGTGTTTTTAGTGCTAGAAAAAAACTTGAAAACATTCATTCTAACTGAGCGGGGACTCCTCCACAGATCTGACCCGTGACTTGGCCTCATGGCATCAGCTGCTTGCCTCAGTGGAGGTAGATAAGTTTAATACTACACGACAGAATATCCCGTGACAAGCAGGTGGTGGCTAAGCTCTTCATAGTGACATTTAACCGATGAGAGCAGCAAAAAAAAAAAAAAAAAGTTAAAAAGTAATGGACATGATTTGCAGGCAGACATGCTTAAAATGAGTCTGGCGGTGATTTATGGACTTAAAACTGGCTTCTATCTGTGACATCAGAAACATGGGAAATTTCAAACTGAGCGGTGAGGTTCAGAGGCAAAGGACTTTCTACAGAGGATTACTGAAACCAGCGTGAATGAAGCTAAACGCAACTCCAGGTATGTTTTTAATGAGGGAACAATATTCTAACGTGGTTAAAAGCTCAATATTGCATCATGAGTTTTTTTGAAGTACAGCGCCATGGGCAGGGAGAGCTCATGGGTGCAAACAGATTTTCTCAGCACTGAAATCTCAAACGCAAGCAGGATTGCTCAAGCATGCATGAACGACTCGAAATACAACCCAGAGTAAGCTTCTGATGAGGAAAAACATTACTAAAAGCTCATACATTTTGAAACTACACATCCCTATTCACCCCTGTATCATGGGAACGCCGTTGTCCAAATCCCACTTCCTCCAGTTGCTCTATCACACTGGGCTGTGACCTACAAGTCAGGTCCTGATAATTGGAAGGCTCCCTCCACTGAGAGACTAACGGACTCAACGCAGCAGAACCTCGGCAGCGTGCACATCAGCTTACTGAAAAACAACTCCTTATTAAAGACCACTGGGACGGGCAAAATTGAGGCGGGGACGAGCAGAACTTTTCACGGGGACGGTCTCGGGATGGACACAGCCTCCTCCCTCCCCTTCACAGTCGTATCACGCAGGTGTTAAAAAGACACCCAGCGTCGCCGCTTTTATCATACACATTATTATTATGGCCATTTTAAAGAGCCTTAAGCGCGCCACAGAGCAAATACTGCTACATCGCCGCGTTAACGAGAGCCGCCTGCTTCTGGCCGTCAGCCCGTCTCTGTCACTCTGACTCCCCCCTCCTCTCACTCGCCTCGGAGCAGAGGGACACAGGGCAGGCTGCTGCTGCGTCTGCTTGCCCTGCCTGTTCTGTGGACCAGAGCTGTCCACTGTGCACTTCGGTGGCCCACTGGAATATCTATTTATCCCGGACCTATCAGAGGCTTTTTTTGTTCACTTTTGTGTTTTCACATGACAGCGTGAGTTGTGGAGCTCAGTTGGCTTCTTTCAAAAAAGTGTTCAGAGTCCTTTGTAGACTGCTTACTCATCTGAAAAGCAGCATTCATGCAAAACGCTCTGAAGTCTAAGTCGATGCTGTATCCACACAGAAAACAGAAGCATGGGGGCTTTTTCCCCCCATTAAGTTTGTCCAGGAGCTAATAGCATGTAGCGCTGCTAACACAGAGCTATGCTGCAGGAGCTGCTGTTCCACCTGCATTAAACCAATCTATGTCACAGTGTCACAGAAAACAATGCACAAAAAAAAAAAAAAAAAAGCAATGTCCCTTAGGCTTTAGTCACAGACAATAATAATTCAATAAGTGAGTGATTTAAGTGGGTAAAACTAATAATGAACTAATAAAAACCTAAAACTAATAATTGGTTCAGTATTAATTTATATGTGTAGTAGAATATGTAGCAGAAATGAACTGGAAATACTTCATTAAAATATTTTTATTAATATTAATAATAAACAGAATTTAAACTTTAAACTTAATTAAATCGGGACAGAAGGGAATCCATTAGGGACGGTTCAGTCTGGGGTTTGGGACGGTCCCCAAAAAAAACATTCCAAAAACGATTTACCTCACTTTTCTAAATATAAACTATTAATTTTATGATTTTTTTGTCTCTCTGGTGATGGGCGGTTGCCGCCCGCTGTACAAAATATACTGCATATTAAATTAAGGGTAACGCAAACTAGCCCAAATCAAATTTCAGTTTTATAAAAAATGGAAGGAGAAACAATGTAATTTTTTGTCACTATCCTTAAACCATTATTGATTTATAATAAAGTAATATATAAT
>KN474797.1:0-13662 GCA_000787095.1 Periophthalmodon schlosseri
AACTACCGCTTCATGACATCACAACATTCTAACCTGTTAAATGCCGCACTACGGAATATTCCAGGCAAAGCAAAAACATTTCCATGGAGACAAACAGGTGACAAAGCGCATCTTTAGCTTCTTGACAACAACATATTCTAATATTAAGACACTGGAATTCCAGGCATTAAAAACGTCACTCAAAATCTAAAAGGGAACGAGCACAATTCAACAAACGGGAACATCTGACAGCCATAGAAAAACAGGTTTAGTCACCGTTGAGCGGATATACGCACTGCCCCTAATGCCTATTCGTGTCTTTTCCGTCTTTTCCTGCTTGAACAGATCCTTCCATTACACAAAAAAATCACTTAAACCAAAATTTGGCCGCGATATGAACAATTTTGGGCTTCGTTGAACGTGTGAGACCAAAGCGTGGAATCTCCTGGAGACAGATCCTCTCCATGGGTCTGCTGGTTTTCATACATTATCAGAACATTCACAGGAAGCGCTGGCTGTTGAATTTTCACGTTCATCCTGTCATCACCCAAACAAAAAGTACTCGGGCTGCTCGCTGCCAAACACAGACTACAAGCCCCGTTTCCTGGCGAACGTCCCTCCGATCCGCGCAGAGTATGGAATAGCTGCTGGAGCGCTGATTTGCTAAGTTTTCACACCACGCTACACCTCTGAGAAAATATTTGGCTTTCGGTATCAGCGTTAATGGACTAGAAATGGGCATTAAAAATCAGGACAAAATCAAGGTTGGAACCGTGACTAAACCGGATTTAGCCGGCTCATGGGACTGGGATTAAAGTGACACATGTTAATATAGGACTAAACCAGGACTAAGAACTTCTGCCAGAACTAAACCAGGACTAAATCAGAACTAACTATCCCATCTTGGTATGTCTTTGTCACTGCTTTATATGGCTGATCACTATGTTTGTCCGTCTTGCATCAAATAAATTAAAAAATATATATATCTGCATATGTGACACATCTTTTTTTATTATTTTGAAATGTATTAACACTTTTTTTTAAGTAATTTCCCATGTGGATCAAAGTTTAAGTCGAATTAGGCCTAAACCAGGACTAAAAACTATGCCAGGCCTAAATCAGAACTAAACCAGGACTAAACTAGACTGAACCAGGACTACACAAGGACTAAGAACTCTGCCAGAACTAAACCAGGACTAAATCAGAACTAACTATCCCAGGTCCAAATAATTCACTTTTATTTTATACTTGTACATATCTGTATATTTGCCACGTTTGTTTTTTTTGTTTTTTTTTGACTAATTTGAAATGCATTACCACTTTTTAAAATCTTTGTTATTATATTATATTTGTGAGACTGTATCCAAGTAATTTCCCATGTAGATCGACGTCTAATTAGACCTAAACCACGACTCAAAACTACGACAGGACTAAATCAGAACTAAACCAGGACTAAACTAGACTGAACCAGGACTACACAAGAACTAAGAACTCCCATGTGGATCAAAGTTTGTGTAAGTCTAATTAGGCCTAAACCAGGACTACAAACTATGCAAGGCCTAAATCAGAACTAAACCAGGACTACAAACTATGCCAGGCTTAAATCAGAACTAAACCAGGACTAAACTAGCCTAAACTAGACCAAAACAGGACTAGAAAAGGACTAAGAACTCCCATGTGGATTAAAGCTTGTATAAGTCTAATTAGGCCTAAACCAGGACTACAAACTATGCCAGGCTTAAATCAGAACTAAACCAGGACTAAACTAGACTGAACCAGGACTACACAAGGACTAAGAACTCTGCCAAAACTAAACCAGGACTAAACTAGCCTAAACTAGACCAAACCAGGACTACATGAGGACTAAGAACTCCCATGTGGATCAAAGTTTGAGTCTAAATTTAAGTAATCCTGAACCTAAACTAGACTTAACCAGGACTGAACCAGGAGTAATCCAAAAGTGCACATGGACCAACAACCAGGCCTGAAGCAGGGTTAAACCAGGACTAAAGAGTGAGGGTGGTACTCAGGGGGAAGGGGGGGTACTGGCACCGCACTTTGAGAACCGCCACAGTCAGTTCTAAATGTGGGCCGAGGTGTTTGTGGTCTTACCTTGCCGAGATTGCTGTGCTCCACTGCAATCTCGCGGTAGAAAAAGTACACATAATTCCCGTATTCTGCTGCGTGCAAGAAATGGGGCTCTGGAAGAAGAGAAACAGAGAGAGGGAGGGGGAGAGGGAGGGATGGAGAGAGAGAAAGAGGGAGAGAGAGAGAGACAGTTGAGAAGTGTATTTGTGCAGCGTCACCACCAGCAGAAGCACACTGAACATGTTGAATATTTCAGGGATTTGTACAGGCTGTATATGACGAGGGGTGACCTAGATTGCCTGGGAGGGAGCTGGCCATATCCCCTTCGGAGCTTGGCAAAAGAGAGAAGGGAAAAGGGAACGTTTTAACTTGCCAAAAACAGCTCTGACAACCGGTTCGGACTTGATACAAAGCGCCATTTATCATAGGCTGTTTATGGAGAGGTTTAGGAGAGGCCCGTCGGCTCATTTTTCCTCTCTGTATCGGGCTCTAACTCATGAATGAAAAGTGCAGCTACACCACAACAGGTTCTGAAGTAGTTTTACGTCGTCCGAACGGCAGAAAAAGTCTGGATGTTTGACACTGGGTTAAAATACTGGGTCGAGTTTAACGGCCATTGATATAAGCAGGACTAAAGCCTCGTTTCTACCGATTTGCTTTCGGGCGCATCGGTACGGCCCGCAACGTCTTCACTGTCTAAAATGAACCGTACCGCCTCGTTTGAGGGTCTGACCTCGGAAGGTACTAGCTCCCAGCGGGTCTGGAGCCGGTCGGGTACGGCTCAAGGTGAAAACAAGACGGTAAAACGCAGATATAAACATAAAAATAACAATTTCTCACTAAACGCTGACTTGATCTTGCGATAAACCGCCGTATTTACAAAGCTAGCACGCAGCTAACAGCCGTTTCCTGTTTATCGATGCATATAAAGATGGAATATATTTCTCTCGGACCCAGAACTCGGAGCACGGAAACACACCAAACAGATCTGCTCCAAGGTCCCAAGCGGAACTGCACCAGTGGAAAAGAGGCTTTAGCTGTTTTAAAGCCGCACTGTGTAACTTCTCTGGTGGTGGCCAAACTTGCTTGTCTCCGTGGACGTGTTTTTGCCGTGCCTGGAATGTTCCGCGGTGTTGCGTTAAAGAATACGAGGATGAGCAGGCGACGCCACTGGGCCGAGTTACAGGTGAGATCTGAACGCAAGTTTTTGTGATCAAAATTTACAACGACAGTAATGAAATAAATGCTAGATAAAAATGTAATGCCGTACTGTGTAACACTCCAGGTAAAGCGTAAACATCTCCATGGAGACAAGCAGGAGGGGTTCCCTGCGAATATTACGCAGTGCACCTTTAAGTTTAAACTGTATTTAACGTAAGAAAAAGGTTTTTAGGTTGTGAATGGACTAGATGTAATTTCACCATTATTTGTAGCACTGGACATTTTATTATGTAGAGTCTAGTTTGTTTACATATATTTTCTGACGGCCGTTCGACCTCCACGTCTGGATAATTGAAAAGAGTCGTCTTGGAAACTCCATCCGCACTCTGTAAACCCCAGAAAGTTGAGCTACGTTCTGTTGAAAAGTTTGCGCCTCTACCTGCGTCGGAAGTGGCGGGCTTGTTGTGTGATTGGCGGGAAGCGGAGTGAGGCAGAAGTGATTGTGAGTGATGAGGTTTCTTACCTTTCAGCCATTTGGAGTCATATTTAATAGTCCTCAGAGCCGATCCATCTCCCATGCTCCGGTAGATGACGGAATCACTCGCCTGGAAGTCTGCAACTGTGGCAGAATACAGCTTCCCCTCTGGAATTAACCAAAGGGATCCATTTACAATTTGACGATAAGCTGCTGCGTCCACATAGACTAAGTAATGTGTGAAAGTGTCAGCATTCTAAAGGTTTTTGCGCGTTTCGGCGGCTTAGGGACTCACTTGTTGGGACTGAAGTGGTCATTACTTAAAAATTCTGCTGTGTTCACACTTGATTTGGTCCCGGTTTAGTCCTGATACAGACTTGGTCCTATTCTAGTCTTGGTTTAGTCCTGATGTAGACTTGGTCCTGATCTAGTCCTGGTTTAGTCCTGATATAGACTGTTGACTTGTCCTATTCTAGTCCTGGTTTAGTCCTGATGTAGACCTGGTCCTATTCTAGTCCTGGTTTATTCCTGATGTTGACTTGGTCCATTCTAGTCCTGGTTTAGTCCTGATGTAGACCTGGTCCTATTCTAGTCCTGGTTTATTCCTGATGTAGACTTGGTCCTATTCTAGTCCTGATGTGGACTTGGTCCTATTATAGTCCTGGTTTAGTCCTGATATAGACTTGGTCCTATTCTAGTCCTGATGTTGACTTGGTCCTATTCTAGTCCTGGTTTAGTCCCTATGTAGACTTGGTCCTTTTCTAGTCCCGGTTTAGTCCTGATGTAGACTTGGTCCTATTCTAGTCCCAGTTTAGTCCTGATGTAGACTTGGTCCTATTCTAGTCCCAGTTTAGTCCTGATGTAGACTTGGTCCTATTCTAGTCCCAGTTTAGTCCTGATGTAGACTTGGTCCTTTCCTAGTCCCGGTTTAGTCTTGATGTGGACTTGGTCCTATTCTAGTCTTGGTTTTGTCCTGGTTTAGTCCAGGATTAGGTCCCAGTTTAGTCCTAATTTTCATGTAATATTTATGGTTCAAGAAACTCTGAAGAAACAAACTGCTGATGTCTTTAAAACGTCTTTTTAGTATCACTGTGGTACCAAAATAGGTATTGAATATCAAGACTTTCCTTAGTTTTCTAAGTGCAATTGTGAATGCAGCCCAAGACTAAAGATCTACAGGAATAAAACCAAGACAAAACCAGCTCTAGACCAGAACTAAACCAGGAACACAGCCCCAAAACCAGGTCTTAATCTGGGCAAAACCAGTTCTAAATCCCAGGAAGAGCACCCATTGTCGAGGCAATAGATAATGGGGATCGTAATAAACTAAACCAGCTCTACCTCCAGAATAAAGTACACTTCAACTCTAACGAAGCCTTAACTGCGTGGTAAGTTACGACTACCGTGGGTTTCACAACAATACTACTTCTCCTCAATGCTTTTTCCTCTCCTCTTACAAGGGCCTAATTGGGTGAGTTGTTATCGCTGCAGGCTTTGTTTTAGCGTGGCATAGACACAGAGGTGATAATGAGAGCACGGGTAGAAACACATTAGATCCTCTCCAACCAGAACAAGTGTTTTTTTTTTTTTTGCAGTATGCGGTGTGCGTGTGTGCGAGTGGGTGTGGGTTAGTGGGTTCTGCCTGACCCTTACCGGCAAACAGGGCTACATTAGTTTGCTTGGAGTCGAACGGGCAGCGTGCCAGGCCATTGATCTCCTCCCCGTCGAATTCAAGGTTATCCAGCTGCAACATCACCCACACAGTAAAACACAAGGGACCCGGAAAAAACAATAGACAAACTAAAGCGCCAATGTGCTCCAGTCAAATTTATTTAAAGTGGAAATATTGGAAAGGTGTCTGCGAGAACCGAGAGATTTGCATTTGGCGGTGTGGTACGGAGCTCAACAGTGACCGCTCGCTAACTCAGATGGGGAAAAAGGGCTTTTGGCTGTTTTGCTTCCTAAAAATGGAATACATTTCAACGACGATACTTTGGTGCCACAAATGCGATTTAATAATCTGGTGATAAACATTTATATTCACACATGCACCTGTTTTTAATGCTTTAAATGGGACTGTTGTTGTATTTTTTCTGTATTTGAACAGGGCGCCCATGAAAACGGGAGTGTGAGTGCTCTCATTGGACTCTCCCTGTATAAATGAAGATAAATATATACATTTTACATTCATTTTTCCCATAGACTTTGAGAGAAATTCAAATATTAAGAGTTCTAAGGTATCGCGGAGGCAAACCAGCTACGTGCTAACTAGCTACGTGCTAACTAATATCCATAATGTGGTTAATTCTGCAAACTGCTTTAATAATTTAGCATTTTAGAAACAGATTTTAAACTGATTTTAAATACATTTATAGCCCTCGTGGTCGTTGGTTACCACGTAGCTGATTAGCCCTGAGCTTTCAAGCTTTTAACTTTTTTTTTTTGGAAAGTCTATGGGAAAAATTAATGAGAAATTTACTTCCAGAACCGGATCCATCACTGCTGAGCTCCACTGTAGTGTATGAGGGTGATATAATGAAAAAAGCACTGCATACTGACCCTGTAGTAGCGACACATCGGGTTGAAGCCGTTGGTGCCGCAGATGAAAACCAAGTCATCATTTCGAGGGACAAGGACTTTGATGAAGTTGTGACACTCATCCTATATTCGGAAATAATAAAACTGGTTATACATTTATCACATTTTAAACATTTATTAAGCTGTGAAGATAGGCAGTTGTTCCTGCAAATCTTTCAGCTTTGTACTAACATTAATCAAATCTTGATTCAAAATGGCCTCTCTACATTGCTATAAAAGGTGTAGTTTTTGCACATATATTTTACCATATTATTATTTTTATTATGGTCACATGACAAGTATTATTGACAATGTGCAGACAAGCTGTTTCTTCAAATCTTTTATGACATTATTGTCAATTCTGATTAATCTTACATGATTAGCTTAAGGCTCTGTATGTTGCCTAAGCGTGAGTCTATTTTATTCAGCTGTCTTCATATTAATATATATTGTGTTTCTGTTTCACAACCATCGACTGTGTAAAGAAGTGGATTAAGTGAGTGTGACGTCACCCACAGTGTTCGGCTCCAGTCAAATGAAGCTCTAGCGGTTTTAGGAGCGAATTTTAGCCGAGTTCAGACCGCGAGTATCGTAGCAACCAAAGAGCCAATCCTGAGCACCGCTGGTTTAGCAGGGAGCGGGCGCTTAGCAACGCTGTCAATCAAACCTGTTGCTACGAGGACTTACGAAAAGAAGTCACCTGATTTGTCTGTTATTAATGTTCATATCTTGATTTACAGACAAAATGGTGAAATAAAAACCCCAGGATCACGTAGAGCGGGTTAATACGAACATTTAAGACCAAAATGACGAGTCTGACAGCAGCAGGTACAGAGAGAGGGGACAATTTCTCAATTTAAAGTGAATTGAGGCCAGAGTTGATGCAGCCGGAAGCGCGCCCACGATCACTTCCTATTTGGAACGCAGCGGCTAGCGGGTCAGCTGTGTCCATTTATATAAACAGTCTATGTTCACGTTACATTAAATCGTATACATACCCTGTGCTTCCCTCTCACGGCGCACATGTTTCTGTCCGATTGTCCAGACCGCCATGTTAGCTTCTGCAAAACACAACACCACAATATTTAGACATGCACAACTACGACTAGCATACAATCTGTGGTTTCCAGTGTCTCATTTTACAAGCTGTCACTGGTGTGATGAATGGTCCCTGTATATTTGGTACGGGGCCCAAAACACAGCAGCTCGTCGTATAAATCTTAAAGGGATACACGACTTTTCACACATTTTAGCTTTGAAATAATTTTGTTCTCAGTGTAGAAACTGAAGTGAACTACAGTTACTTAGGCAACGTTCCAATTGTCCTGGTTTGAATTCACGTTAAATTCTAATATAGCTTGTGTAGGGTTTGGTCCTCTTCTAGACCTGGTTTATTCTAGGTCTGTAAAACCACGAACATGGTAAAAATAACCCCTCAAATCATATGAAAAGTACTTTTTACTTTTTAGTCCTGTTCAAAAATGTAGTGAGAAGAAAGTACAGATACTGAACTCAAATGTAGTGAAGTAAAAGTAAAAAGTATCTATTCTAGAATCTACTTAAGTAAAGTACAGATACCTAAAAATTCTACTTAAGTACAGTACTTCACTACTTGTACTTCGTTATCTTCCACCAGTGGTTAAGAGATAGGTTCATTTAGGTCAAGGTTGGGGTTTCGGTTACAGTTAGTAGTAATTATGGTTAAGGTTTGGATCAGTCTCCGGGAAATGAATGTAAGTCAATGTAACGTCCCCAAAAATTACGAAAACCCAACATCAACATGCGTGTAAAAGTGTGAACGCAACCTAAAAAACATGGACCAAAAATATACTGGCTAAAACCGATCGCTGAAATGTGTTTTAATGTATGTCCTGCCAAAAGAGCGGTCATGAGTTCCAAGTTGTTTTCTTCTGCAGTTCCTGGCTTGAATCTTACCCGGTACGGGATGATCTCATTCCTGTAGCTCTCTCGCAAACTGACGAGGTACACCTGATCTCTGCAGACACAAAGTACACGCGGTATCAGTGACACAGCAGTTTTACCACACTCTGCCAGTACGACTTTGAATATTAATGCCCATTTACTAATAGACCGTTAATTACTTGTAGTAAAAGGGATAGTTTCAATTTTTAAAGTAGGGTTTTACATGGCTCTTATCAATAGTTAATGCCGAGGTGTCCGCTGTCCGTTTTAAAGCCTTGCGAATATACTGCCCATATCGTAACACCGAAAGTCCAGCGAGGCGGCCGCTGTGATACTAAACAGTTTCGTACGTTTTGTTCATTGTTAATGTTTAAAATTTTAATTTATTCATTATTTCTGTTAGAATTTGTGTTAAATCTATTTTATTATTTGGTTTTATTGCATTTTATGACCAGGGGCGGCGCCAGATATTTTTGGTTGGAGGAGCTATGGGGGGGCTAAGTTCTTCAATGGGGGCACTCACGTAACATGTTAACTGTAAAATGTAAACTGTAAACAATAGGTGTGTTGGTTTCAGTTTAGCTGGCTCCTCCCTTCAGATAGATATAAGGCAGTGTCCAGAAGTAATCTGACCAGAACTGAAGAAACGGCTTGGAAACGGCTTCATTTTAAGAACTTTTTGTCCAGTTGACATATTTGAATTTTTTTTTTACTATGTTAATTTAGAGCCTTTTATGGATGCAAGCGTGTCCCCAAACCCCTACCATGTTTGAGTCACGGTTTTAAACAAGTTTAAATGTAGTTAACCCCTGTACTGTCTTAAAAAACATAATATTTAAATTTTAGTCTCATTTTGAACACTCTCTGGTTGCCATTTGCACATTTTTAGTCAAGATTGAATGTGCTATAAAAATGGGGCAAAAATCTTTGGGGGAGCTATGGGGAAGCGTTGGCCATTCTTCGGGAGGCTAGTGCCCCCTAAAGCCCCCCTTCCTGGCGCCGCCCCTGGTTAAGAGTTAATTAAACTTTTGATTTAGTCCTAGTTAAAGTCGGGTGTGCCCCTGTTCAGACTATAAGAGCTAAAGCAACCGTTACTGCTTCCATGCCCAGCGCTTTGGACGTTGTTTTGTTTATAAAAATGTGCCATAAAATAACACAAATTGGACTGAAAAATATTATAAATCTAAAATTTCACTATTCTCTATTTATGTATTTGCCCGGTGCCTTTCACAGCCATTCTGAGCCATGGGTGGGGTACGTTTGGACGAAAGCCAGATATTTGCAGGGCAGACATATGGGATACGCAGACAAACCATTCACGCTCACATCCACTGACTGGGCTCTAAAGTAACAATGGAAATTTGATATTTAGTCAAGAATATAATACAGTTTTAGGTTTTGTCTTACACCAGTTCTGCACGTATAAACTGGCTTTCTGTTAGCACCACAGACTGTATATATAAATGGACATAGCTAACCCGCTAGCCGCGCTTCCGCCTCCATCGACTCCGGCTCCAATTCACTTTGTATTGAAAAGCTGTCGTCCCTCTCTCTGTAGCTGCTGCTGTCAGACTTGTTTTTTTCTTAAATGTTCGTATTAACCCGCTCTACATGATCCCGGTGTTTTTATGTCGCTATTTTGTCCATAAATCAAGATATGAACGTTAACAATAGACAAATCAGGCGCCGCCTTTCCCCGAGGTCGCTCCCGCTAACGTTAGCAACAGATTTGAAGCGCCCACTCCCTGCTAAACCAACGGTACGGACGTTAAGGGGCGTTACCTTCGACATCCTCACTCCAGATTGGCTCTTTGGTTGCTACGATACGCACGGTCGGAATTCCAAATACGGAACTGGGTCTAAATTGGCCGCTATAACTGCTCTGGCCTCGATGAGCTTCATTATTCCACTTCTTTACACAGTCTGTGGTTAGCGCGCTCCATCTTTCTGCCATTGTCAACTATGAACGATCGCTTTACCGTTTCCCATGTAAACTACTTTGCTTAGACCGTTTATATTTAGCCAAAACGCATTAAACCATTTACTTTGCAGCATAAAATAAAATGAAATAACCGTGCTAATGTTCAGAGCCTTAACTATATTACTGTCAAAGTGCCCAATAACATTTTATCAGGCCGTAAAGACCGTGTTGCGTAACCTACAGTAAACCGCACCTAAACCCTGCGCGTTCTGTCTCTGTCACCTGTTTTCTGTTTTACATGTGACAAGATGGACTCGCCTCGGGGGGGGGATGTTTTTTACGGCGTGTGTCGATGTGATTTCTGGCCCCTGCGTTAGCGCCTCTGGTCCGATTACTTCTACCGGTCGTAAAAAAGCCGCACGGACGTACATACATGCCAAGAAATCCCACGCGAAACGTCAGAGCGGGATGAGAAACGCCTTTCCTCGGATCGATAACGCCGCTGTGTACATCAACATGCAGGGCTCCGACCCTCAGACGCAATATCGCTAAGAGCTTTTCCCCACATCCAGCTGCTTCCCCGCTAAAGGAGGGACACCGGGTGATACTGGGATGTTTGTTACGGGAGGTGGGGAGGGGAGGTGGAGGAGAGGTGGAGGACGGGGGAGGAGAGAGGGGATAGAGAGAGTGGGTTAAGGGAAAGGTGGAAGAGAGGGGGGTATTTTCCTGCCAGCGAAGGGGAAGAGAGAGTGAGGGGTGGTGGTGGAGGAAAGGTGGAGGACAGGGGGAGTAGAGAGGGGATAGAGAGAGGGGGAAGAGGGAGAGGTGGAAGAGAGGTGGAGAGGACAGGGGGGTGTTTTCCTGCCAGCGAGGGGGAAGAGAGAGGGGTAAGAGAGTGGAAAGAGAGAGAGGGGAGAGAGAAGGGGAGAGATAGGTGGAAGAGAGAGAGGGGTAGAGGGTGGAAAGCGAGAGAGGGGGGAGAGATAGGGGGAAGAGAGAGGGGTAGAGGGTGGAAAGAAAGAGGGGAGAGAGAGGAGGGAGAGACGGGGAAGAGACAGAGAGAGAAGAGAGGGGAAGGAGGGGGGGAGAGATGGAGGAAAGGTGGAGGACAGGGGGAGGAGAGAGGGGACAGAGAGAGGAGGATGAGAGAGGTGGAAGAGGGATGGAGAGGAGAGGGGGGGTATTTTCTTGCCAGCGAGCGGGAAGAGAGACAGGGAAGAGAGAGGGAGGAGGTGGAGGAGAGGGAGGAGGGCGAGGGGCCGGGGTGTATTTACCTGCCAGCGATGAACAGCGTGTCCTGGATCTTGGTCATGAGCTGGAAGTCGAGCCGATGCTGGGACTCGTTTCCCGAGGGCCTGCCTCTGAAGACGGGATACCGGCGAGAAACTGTCCACAGACAACACACAGCCATTAGCATAAACGGAAATTAGGGCTGGGCCTTTTTGCCTGAAAATAAAGTTGCCAATTTTTTTCTCCAAGAATTAGATTTTCGATTAGATTTTTGATATTTTTCCCCCTCTCCACTAAAAATGTTCTGCAAACTACATAAAATGGTCCAAACTGAATCTGATTGCGTTCAGTGATGTGGCCACTGAGGAAATCTTTTATGAACGAGATAAAATAAACTATTCAAAATATGAATTTGAATATTAAGAGTTCAAAGACGTCGCGGAGGCTAAGCGGCTTTTAAATGTCCGAAAAGCTCATTTAAAACACAAGATTTGGCGAAACATTTTAATAACTTGGAGGTTTATGAAGCAAGCTTTCAACTTTTTTTCGGAAAGTCTACGGGAAAAATGAAAATTTACATCCGGAACCAGGGAGTGGCCGTTCCCTGTTTAGCTCCATCGGTTCCTGTTGAATTAAAACGCTCTTGGCTTCGTGATCGACACTAGTTTCACACAAAAAAGCTCTTATAGATTGAAGACAGACAGCAAACGAGCGTATCTTTTCTATTAGATTTCATAGTTTTATGTTGTTCCTTTTTGCCTTTAAGATAAAAAATATATATATGACTAACGTGCAGCTGACTTGACCTGGGCCCACAACAAACGTGCGCGTTCTAGCCGCCGCGTCGTAACCCGTCTCTCCTCGTGCGGGATTAGCCAAATCAAAGAGCAGGCGAATCACCGTAGTTTGAATAGATGCAAAACAACAGCGACAATTATGTTTACTTCCCGGTTCCCTCCTCTTCAACAACAAACCGTGCATTTTAATTGGCGACCTTATCCGCCGCGCTGGCTCCATTTTAAGCGGCGCTAGCCCGGACAGATAGCGTCGCTCCTGGAGTCGAAATTGAAATGCATTAGCGCAGATAGAAGTAAATGAATCGACAGGGGACGCAAACAAGCCGTAATAGTAGGACTAATGAAAGCCGCTCTAGGCACTTAAGCGCAGATCAACTCGTGCATCCAGCTCCAGTCTGCAGAGTTGATATAATTACGCCGTGTGCTCTCTCTACAAATCCTTCTGCAATTAACGTAATGGTAGACTCGAAATATTTGTATTCCTCGTAATTATACGTGCGCCTTGCGGTCGTGTTTGGACTTGGGGCGATAGCGGCTTGCGTCAGCACATCTACGGCTCTCCCTCTGTTGTTCAAAATCCACTTAATGTTTTGAGCTGACCAGGCAGAGGATAGATTTTATTACAATGGGAAATCGTAAGTTGATGAGGCAGAGGAAGAGCTCTTTTCAGATAGGAGCCGCCGATTTTAATTGTGTTGTCTTTTATCTGAATACTAATTTGACGGTTTTGCTCGACACGTGTAGGTGCGTGTCTCATTTCATATGCGCTCGCGCTGTCTGGGGATTGTGGGGGATTGTGTCCACGCCGTGCGCCGACTTCATTCTCTTCAAGGTCAGAATCGCCTTATTTTACTACGCCGTTCAGTTCCACTTTATCTACCTCCCGCAATGCCGCGCTGCGATTTGCATAATCATTTAGCGAAAGGTTTGTGCCGCCCGTAATGCGGCTCTGTACGTTAATCCGGCCGTGGAAATAGTACGAGGAACACGCGGAGTTACGACCACTTGTAGCTGCTTCAAACTCAAATGGTAAACCGTCCGATTTTTAAACAGGCGCCACTCACACGTTCACACACGCATTCATACACAAGTGTACGCAGACACTGGGGGCGGGTTAATGTCTTGCTCAAAGGCAGTGGATTTGTCCGCTCAACTAACTGTCGCCCGACTCAACAGCCCGAATCTAATATAGACACTGGGGCCGTCCAGTCGAACTAATTATGAAACTACTGTATAGAAATGTTAGCGCAGTAATAATTGTGATTACATTCTTTCCCCATATTTTCTCCGTCTCCCTCTCTCCCTCCTCTCTCTCTCTCTACCCCCTCTCACTTTATTTCTCTCTCTCCCTCCCTCTAATCGTTTCCCTCTCTCCCTCCATTCCTTTTTCTCTCCTTTCCCTCCCTTTCTCTCTCCCCTTTTGTTCTTTCTCTCTTTGCCTTCCTCTCCCCCTTTTTTTCTCTCTCCCCGTCTAGCTCTATCCCTCTCTTCCCCCTCTCTTTCTTTCTCTC
>JACM01052880.1:0-25208 GCA_000787095.1 Periophthalmodon schlosseri
TGTCATGTAGTGCCAGTTTTCAAGTTAGCAGCATCCTTTTACCTTTTGTTCAGTAAGATTGGCAATTCCAAATTGGCAATTCCAGGTCTGATATAATCCATAATCAATTTCACCCTCACATTCTGGTTCCAGTAGTTGACAGTAAAACACAAATCCAAACTCTCCCATGTCATAAGCAAACTGGTACAGTTCAAACCCCTCTGTCTGAACTCTACTGTGGCTAAGTGCTGAGAAAGGTCACTCACATCACTTAAGACTCCTCTCAACTGGTCCATAACTCCTACACACTTTTACCATCAGGCAAATGCTACAAAGTCCCTCTGATCTGTACAAACATATACAACAAATCCTTCATTCCAGATGCTATTGCCTGTCTGAATTCCACCAGATGAGCTCAGGCCACAGCTGTTGTCTTTTATTGTGATGTGTTTTTACATGTGTTTTATGCATGACTCTTATGATGAATGTTGTGCCTTGTCAAAGAAAAAAATTCTGTCACCTGCTCAGACAATGAAGCTTATCTCTCTCTCTCTCTCTCTCTCTGTCTCTCTCTCTCTCTCTGTCTCTCTGTCTCTCTGTCTCTCTGTCTCTCTGTCTCTTCTCTCTCTCTGTCTCTCTGTCTCTCTGTCTCTCTGTCTCTCTGTCTCTCTCTCTCCCTCTCTCTCTCTCTCTTTACCTGTCTTAAAAATGCAAAACACATTAGTACATTTTAAACGGTTTGCATTGGTCCAAAGTTATTCCTTAATTACCTTATGTATTCAGAGTATTTTGGTCAAATACATGGAAAAAATGTATACAGAGCTTCTAAGCATGGTTGACCTACCCAAAACATGCAAACTCCACAAAGAAAGACTCCACATGGTCTGGGCATCAAACTCAAGACTCTGTTGCTGTAGCAGGAGGGTTAACCCAAGTTGCAACCTAATTAGGATGCTCAGAATGGGGTAAGTGAGGAATAACTACAATCTCAAATTTCACAGTCATAGAGTCCATCCATCCATTTTCTTCCACTTTATCCGGGGCCGGGTCGCAGAGGCAGGAGTTTCAGCAGGGAGGCCCAGACTTCCCTCTCCACACACACTTCCTCCAGCTTAGTAAAAGGCAAAAGTTAAATCTGTCAACTGGACAAAAAGTTGTAGGAGTGAAGACGTTTTACTGCTCATCCAAGCCACTTCTTCAGTTCTGGTCAGATTACTGATGGACACTGCCTTATATCTATCTGAAGGGAGGAGCTAACTACACTAAAACTAACACACCTATTGTTTAGGACACTGCCTATATCTATCTGAAGGGAGGAGCTAACTACACTAAAACTAACACACCTATTGTTTACAGTTTCTGTATGTAGGCTAGGTCTATTGAACTAAGTGTGCACTGTGCCTGAGTCAAGACTCAGGCACAGTGCACCCCCCAAAGGACTCCCATGAACCCTCAAGCACCCGATGGAGAGTATAGAGCTGGTCCAGTGTTCAGCTGTGACGAAAACCACACTGCTCCTCCTGAATCCAAGGTTTGACTACCAGTCGGATTCTCCTCTCCAGTACCCTAGAATAGACCTTACCGGGAAGGCTGAGGAGTGTGATTCCCTTGTAGTTGGAACACACCCTCCGGTCCCCCTTCTTAAACAGAGGGACCACCACCCCAGTCTGCCAGTCCCGCGGTACTGTCCCAGACCACCACGCGATGTTGCAGAGGTGTGTGGTGACAGCCCCACAACATCCAGAGACTTAAGATACTCAGGACGGATCTCATCCACCCCCGGAGCCTTGCCACTGAGGAGCTTGCCAACCACCTCAGTGACTTCAGCCAGGGTAATGGATGCCTCTGAGTCTTCAGTCTCTGCTTGCTCACACTGTAAACAGTGTTGGTGAAGCACTGCTTTTCCCTCCTGAGGCATCGGGCGGTTTGCCAGAATTTCTTGGAGGCCGACCGATAGTCCTCCTCCATGGCCGCCCCGAACTCTTCCCAGCCCCGAGTTGGGCTGCACAGGGCCTGATAGGACTCCTTCTTCAGCCTGATGGCATCCCTTACCACGTGGCGTCCACCACCGGGTTTGGGGATTGCCACTGCGACAGGCACCAGAGACCTTGCGACCACAGCTACGAGCAGCCGCATAGACAATGGAGAAGACAGTGGAGAACATAGGCCACTCGGACTCCATGTCCTCAACTTCCACCGAGATGTGGGAGAAGCTCTCCTGGAGGTACAAAGGCCTGGCCACCAGGCGGCTCGCATTCAAGCCCCAACCCCAGACCTGGCTCCAGGGTGGGGCCCTGGACAACATAGCTCCTAGGATCTTTCAGGATCAGTCATAGAGTATTACTGTTTTAGGGCTAATACTACATTCAGTTATACTTACTTTTTTAATACACTGCTCTTCTAAATATTGATTTGTATTTTTTAAATTAATATTAAAGGTACACTATGTAACTTTTCCTGGTAGAGGGTCTGCCACTTGCTTGTGTCCATGGAGATGGTATTGTTTTGTTGTTTTTGTTGTCGTAACTGTCTCTATGGAGACAAGGTGACAGAGCCAGGTACAGGTCAGGGGCCTCATTTATAAAAGGGTGCTTCAAAATCTACTTCAAACATAAATTTCAGTTACGTGAAAAAATATTGGGATATACAAAACCCTGTGTGCCCACTCCCTCTTGACATTTTCCTCTCAAAGTTTGCGGTCAGCAGCAGAACTCTACACTCATGATCCCCACTCACATCACGCCCCTTTAATGCCTCCATTTCACCATCAAAGGACAATGCAAAGTGAGTTCTAAATGAGATTTACCTAAACATGAGACGATAATGAGATGATAATGCGGCGACAATGAGCCGATAATGGGTGGATTTGATTGACACACAGGGCAGAGAGGGAGGAGATGCTGCAGCAGAGGATACAGGTCTGTGGAACTTTGATGATAAGTGAATTCTGCTTCTCTAAAACAACATTTTAACACACTGACTTGTCCTGTCATCTTAATATTTAAAAATAAGAGCTTTCTGAAACGACTGCAAAGAGCGTGAAAAACATGTGGAAGAGGCTGTTTAATCTTCAAATTGAGTGCATGTATGACGTGTCCGAGCAGCGCTTAGTGGTGGCTAGAGGGGGCACACATTTGGAATACATGGATGTGTTTAGTTTTGGCCACGTTGTAGCCACATGCATGCAGAGTTCCACAGGTTTGAGAGAGGAGAGATGATGACGGACCCACAGTGTTGTGTGTGTGTGAGGAGTGGGTAGTGGAGCGATGGTACTGTGTGCATAACTGCAGCGTGATTGTGTTTTGGCAGTGTGCTTCCTCCATGGATCAGCTGTAGGAGAGGGTCAGACGTTTGGGTCAGCCATTATTTCATAAAAGGGCGCAGTGAAGCTGCTAGGTGGACTAGCCTGCCAAACCTCAGGCAGCGCCAGTGTGCTCTGGTGCACGAGCAATAAAAACACATCAATGCAAGATAAGTTTGATGTCATACTGTGGAACATTCCAGGCAAAAGAAATAACATCTCCATGGAGACAAGCAGGTGGTGTACCTTATAGCAGAAAAGTTACCTTATCTTTAAAGAACTCACCAGTGTCAGTGTGCTCTCTGTGCTCAGATCCATAGTCCTGCTCGACAGAGGCCTGGTCCTGAGGAGGAGGGACTGAAGGAGCGTCTCTCCTCGGGGTTCTAGCAGAGCGCCCCCTGGAGGGAGAGCGCCTGTACAGGACAGAAGGGGGTTAGTCATGGAAGAACATGTTCTTAATATGTTTAGTGTGAATGTAAACCAGGACTAAAACCATGGTAAATCAGGACTAAAACAGGACTAAACCAGGATTGAAGACTGACTAAACAAGGGATTTAACCAGGGCTTATTTAAATCCCCACTGTGTAACTTTTTCATCCAAAAACAGACTAAAATAATAGCATGTTTTTTTTTCATTTTGGATGTTTTTATTGCACTGAGAAACATTGAAAAACATGCATTTTCTGTGTACAGTAAAATGGCTCGCTTTGAGTCTCTAAAATGTTCCAAATATCAGAGAATTGCACTTCTATTATAGAAGTCAAAACTGTGTCTTTATTGTTTGTGAAATGTGGTGCAATAGTTCAGATAAATGCACAGACGGCTGGCGATAAACTACACAGGAAGGAGAATCATGTTTACTGTAGCAGCATCTTCACCCCGATTAGTGCTGCGTGGATTTATAAACAGAACCATGTGAGGATCTACTCTCACCTTTTTACTTTTAAAGAACGCTTCAAACTGGATAATAGCACTGCTTTGTGGACTAGACATCTTTGTTTGCAGAGGACAAATTCTAATGGATAATATGGATGAGAATGCTGCAGTTTAACTTTACAGCTTTATGAGAGGTGAGTAATAAAGTCGCCTAATTATTTTGCTATTTCCTGAGTTTGTATATTTTGCTATTCCTGAGTTTGTATCTTGCGCCTCTGTGTCCGTCACCCCCTCTGCCCCTGACGCTCTGTTTTATTGGCTGTTGCCATGGTGATGTTTTGTGGTTACGATATGACAGATCAGCTCAGAATCGACACCACACATATGAGGAGCACAGCGGATTAAAAATCGAGTACGAAGATCCAAAGTTGGGTTACACCTCCCCGAAATCAGGGAGAAGCAAATCGGGGCTTAAATTGGGCAAATTATCCTGTAGTGTGTGGCGGGCTTAGCCTAAATCACTCAGGTCAAAACCAGTTGAAACCAGACTCAGATTCGGATTGTCCCAAGTCTAAACCAGGACTAAAGAATTTCCAATGCTAAATAAATATGCACATGCTGGTATTGTCCCACATATAAACCTGTAGGTGCACCTGCTGTGTGGGGCGGGCTTTAGAGCAGGGGATGTCTTGGGGAACCTCTGTCTGGTGGTCTCCACTGGGACCACCAGCTGAGGAGCGCTCCTCTGCTTCAGTGGGGGGCTTGGCTGTGGGCAAAACAGATCATAAGCTTTGAGTATGAAACACTTGTATACAGAACTATCAGTAACATCTATTGATACTTTGCAGCTGATGTTATCCACATCCACTGAGAGTGTGATGTTAAAATGTAGGCTCTACTCTGTCTGAAGCTCTATAAGACTTTAATCTGAGCTTTAATTTAAGACAATCTGACCAGAAAGAGCCAACTTAGTTGGAACTACAACAGGAGACCTTATTTTTACTGTTAAACAAGTCTCTCACACAAAACATTACAGTCACAAGGTAGCTAGCATTAGCTAACAGTTTTTCAGCTAGTCACGCTCACGTTTTTGCTTAAAATCAAACACCTAAACATGACCATGAACACTTGTACTGATCACAGGCTGCTGAAAATGTGTTGTTTAAATCCATTTTGTATTTATCTTGAGTTTGCAGACAATCTAAAAACTTTTTTGCCTGTGTTTGCCAATATGTGCATTGTGTCACCATGATAACAGATGAACATTCCGCCATACACATACATGTAGAACACCCTCAGTGTGATGTCACTGCAAAGTATCAATAACTTCATATTTCTTGCCTGTTCTGTTATGTCCGCTATGTCCAAACAGTAAGAATTGGATTAGTGTTTTCATTAAAGAGGGGGTATTACACTTCTATGAGGTATTAACTGCCAACAGATAACATATTTAGATCACCATGCACCCTTTTATTGTTTTGAAAATGCTATATTCACTGAAAACAACATATGAATATGTTTTATAAGTTTTGCTTTTGTTTTAAACGTTCAGAGTCTCTCTTCTCTTTGCCCTCCCTTCAGAGCAGTATCACAGTACAATTAGCATGCATTCTGCTAATTTAATGACTGCACATTGTATCAGGTTTGTCAAGTTGCTATGTACAGTTTTGTATCAAGCTTTTGTATATTTATGGACAATTGTCATGTGGGAGCATGGATGGCGTAGGCTTGTGGGCTGAGCATTGCACAGAATCCTTAACTAACCATAAGGAGAGTTCAGGAGAGATCGTGAGATTACTGAAACATGCATGGATGACATAAAATCTCTTCAGGCATGTCTTTGATGAGGGAACAACATTGTAACATGGTAGAAAACTCCAAAAAGTAGATTTTGCATAATAACCCTTCTAAAATACCTAGGCTAAGGTGTTAAAATTAAGTTTTGAAAAGTCAGAAAAATGCAACGCAATCTAAGGAGTTTCTCCTAGCTGTTCTGACCTTGGCCCTGGGCTTAGCGATGGGTTTGTGTGTAGGCTCCCCTCTCTTCCTCTCTCCCTCCTGCTCAGTTCTGCTCTCCCCTGGGTCTTCAGCTGGAGCTTTAAAGGGGTACTTCCACTTGATCAGGACTCGGACCACCCCCCGAGGACCCCCGGCTGCATCCCTCAGCACATAGTCCCCTGGTGGAAGGAGCATGGGAAAGGAAGAGTCAATACCAATTTGTCTTGTTCCAGTAGAGATATATTGTATAAGCATTGTCTGTATTGTCTAATTATATGTCTATATGTCTAATTATAAGCGCTGCTCTGTGTTATTAAAGTCCACACACCTTCACAGGACTGTATATGGCAGTTCTCAAACTGCTTCCATTACACCAAATGAGGCCAGAAGCTCATTTAACCTGCTCCACATTCCACACTAATGCCATCAGAAGGTGTCGTTTCTGTTTGAGACATTTTTATACTCTGCTAATTTATATAGCTTAATTTCTTATTTTCTACCTTAGCACCTTTTCTGTTTCTCGTTTAGTCCGTGGGGTGCCACAGTGGACCAGGGTGGGCCTATGGTTTTTACCAGTCAGCTGGAGAGGCAGCAAATTGGCCTTGTTCATGTAAAGTTGTTTGTTTGCTTGCATACTTGGAAATAAACCAGTGGAAACTGCATTTGTGGCATCAGAAAGATGAATGAGCCTCACATGAGTCATCTCAAAGACGGTATTTTACATTTTAAAAAGGTTCTGGTTATTAGCAAGATATGCTTTTTAATGTAGGCAGTCCGAGCGCTTACATTATGCCCAGATTTAAAAACACAGAGGAGCACGACCTTATGCCATTTCCAGGTTGATCAGTATAAGTCAGTTGTTTTTTGTTTTTTGTTTTTTTATAATATGAGCCATTTATAAACCTGAATGAAGCATTATAAAATAAAACTCAATAGGCTGTGATGCTAGGCTAAGGCTAGCGTGTCTCACCTCGGATGTCCCTGCCCAGAGCTAGTGCGCGCAGGGGCACAGGGGTCTTGGCTAGGTACACTGGGGGCACCTGGTCCTCACTGTCATCAAACACATACACCCACAGACTGCTGCACCTGTCAGGGCAAACGCACCATTGCTCATGAGGTAAACAATGCACCCACAGACTGCTGCACCTGTCAGGGCAAATCCAACATCACTCGTGAGGTAAGCTCATATACCCACAGACTGCTGCACCTGCCAGGGCAAACACAACATCACTCAAGAGGTACACACATACACCCACAGACTGCTGCACCTGCCAGGGAAGTAAAACATCACTTTATTAGGTAAACACATATACCACAGACTGCTGCTATTAGGACAGGTGCACAGCATCATTCATAAGGTAAGGGTTGAGAGGAATGAACAGAAAATATATATTAATTTGAGGGGATGGTTTGCCTCACCTACTCCTAATGATCATTCTATACTTGCACATACACCATATCAATGAGGACTTAGGTGGCCAAGTGTGAACAATATACAAATATAATGTATTGCTTGCTGTCTTACAAAGGTACAAAACTTTCTGTTTCCCATTAAACAGAGATGTAGCAGCTGCCTCTTGGTCAAGGTCATATCTCTCCCCTTTAGCCTCCCGTCATACAGGAGTGCATGACTCCCACTAAAGGAGGACCATAAAAGTTCCAGTATAGACTCATTAGTTAGACTCTGCCACTTTTTAGACTCTGTTTCAGATTTTGCTAGACGCAGCCTTTAAGACAACTTGGCTATATTTCTGTGATCATCAATAAAGACCATACAGAATGATTCCCGTGCCTCTGTGCCTGTTCTTCATGCAACAGAACAGAAACTGACAGAAGTAATCTTGAGATGTAAACTTTGTCAACTATATTTTGTTATGTTTTGTTTCATTGATTCACACATGTTTGAGTAACCCTTTATTATTAATCTGTCTACATCTCCAAAGCTCAAAATGCTCTGTTCCACATTGTGATGTCATGAAGTTATAGTTTTCAAGTTAACAGCTACCTTTTATCTTTTATTCAGTAGAGATGAACAATTCCAGGGCTGAAATTATCCAAATGATTCTAGTGACGGTGTATGGAGTTTAAAAACACAGAGGAGCACTTTCTGTATTACCACATACGGTGTATGAGTTTAAAAACACAGAGGAGCACTTTCTGTATTACCACATGACATCACAAGATGGAACAGAGCGTTTTCTGTTTTGACAGAAGAACTCTAAATATGCAGGGTGTGAGTTAAACATGTGCGAATGAAACAAAACAGTAGTGACTGTCGGTGCTCTTGTATGTTCGTACTGCAGATAGCTGAGCAGGTCCTGGGTGACAGCCAGGGGGTAGCAGGTGGAGTGGTTGTACACGGGGTCAGCGGAGCAGAGCACGGTGGGGGAGGCGTGGGGGGGCAGGTCGTACAGACGGTAGGACAGGTAGGCGTCTGGCAGTACCCCGGGCCAGCGAGAGCTCAGCCCCACACAGCGCTCCAGAGTCACCAGCAGCTCGTTCGGGACGCCAACGCCTAAGTCCAGTACCTCCTACACACAGAGAGAGAGAGGTATTAACAGGGAAAGTAACTAATCACAAATACTCACTTTATTGTAACAGGCTCTGTGCACAACAGCCCCTGGCTAGTTTTGGTCTCTATGGACAGTTGGCGTAGCCATTTCTGCTCTGATATAATGTCTATGAGATTTTTTGCAGATTCATGCTAAAATCAATAAATACTGATCGGGCAGTGGACAGAATGTCTTTGTGTGTCAGTGCTAATGCTAATGGTAATTTTGGAGCCTAGTAAATATAAAAACAACATTACAAACTGAAATAATTTATACCTAATTGAATAGTCTTACAAATGTAATTTTGTTGTCATGTTATATTTAATGTTTTAATAGAAGTTAGCATTAGCATTGGACACACAGATGTACCTTTCTAAGCACAGAAGTGCCCTCCAGTAAAGTATTCACCCTCTTTGGCACAAACCTCAGAGATTATATCACAGTGGAACTGGCTTTACGAACTGTCCCTAGAGACTGGAACTAGCCGGGTGCCGTTTGCACAGACCCTATTGAGTACATTTTTTTTTTACTTGTAAACTAATTAAGTAAAATTCTAGCTAAGTAATTGTACTTTGTTGCATTTAAAATCAAAGTCAAGTCAAATCAAAGAGTTTTTGAGTCCAGTAAAAGTTTGAATTGTCCCAATGCACTGTCTCTGCTTCTTTCTTTACCTACAAACACACATAACAGCACTGCATCACGTGCTCTCACCTAATGCAAATAAAATTGTGTTTAAAAGTAACTAGTACTTTGAGTAGTATTCTTCATGCATACTTTTACTTTAGTACAAATTTGACAATAGTACTTGTACTTGTAATTGGGTACATGTTAGCCATGTAACTGTACTTTTACAAACTGTCAATATACTTTCCACCACTGATTATATACAGGACAAGAATTTAAAGGCAAGTGACAATATTTGCAAGATTGAGTTAAAGGTGTAATTTTTAGGACAATAAGCACTGCAAATTTCATCAATATAATAAAATCACCAAAAAAATAGAAAAACATTCCATATTTTTCCCAAATGCTGAACTTCCATTAATTTACCTCTAAAAAATGTAAATCACTAAGTTTTAGAACATTTTTTCAAAACACCTTTGAGATACAGATGTTTTATGAATATTAATAATATGAAATATGTGCATTTGAATTTGCAAAAGCTGAATAAAATACATTTACACTTTTGTCATTAGGTTAGCATGTTCATACAAAAACTCTGAAGTTTACTGTAACATTAAAAATGTATTGTTTGCCAATGGTTTGATGTCTGAGGCATCAGAAAATGGTGTAGATCAGTGTAGTCTCAGTATATGCTATTGAGATCATAATATTCTAACATGTTTTAGTGTAGTACCTCAGTAGAAATGTCCTGCCAGCCCAGAGTGACCTGGCCTGGGACCTTCTGTGAGGGCCTCCTACATGTTGTCCTGGGTCCAGAGTCCACAGGCTCAGCAGGAGGGTGGAGCCGAGCCCAGAAATCCAACACCCCAATGGCTCCCCTCTCTGGACCTGTATGGTATAGACACACACACAGCTTTGGTTTTCCAGAGGTGGGTAGACCAGCAAAACTGTTACTTACTTAAAGTCACAGCATGTAACTTTTTTAGCAAAGAAATACATCAAAATAAATGTTTTATCATTTTGAGTGTTTTATTGCAATGAAAACCTTGCGTTATTCTTTTATTTGACCTGGAGAAGGGCCTCCTCCAACTCGCTTCCATGGAACTGTTGTTCGTTTGGTTATAATTTTCCACAATATGGCATACAACTCATCTATGGAACATTTTCTGAAGTACTCACACACTCACCTGGACTGTTCATATCTTGATTTAGGGATGTGATAGAAATTAAAGTGTGCTCATGTTGTGAAGGAAATATTCCTATCATATGTCTTTAAATGCATTTGATCTGTGTCAGTCTGTCAGACCCCGACAAGACATTAACATGTGTGAAGGCTCTGTCTCCATCCCACAGGAAACTATGTTGTTCTACCTGTCTAAGTGTAAAAGTTCATTATCTCAAGGGTATGAAACAAGTCACTGCTTTGAAATGTATGTAGCTTTGTCATTCTGCTATAAATACTGAGAGCTCAGATGCTAAGGGGGACTAAGGGAGACGAAGGACCAGGGGGAGAGATGCTCTAGGAGAGGGACTTGGGATGCCGGGAGGCTACCAGTCTGTGGCCAGGGTAGGTCTGGGCCCTGTACTGTCCGTATCTGCTGTTACAAAGAATAAACCTTTTTTGTATTTCAAAACTCACCAGGCTTCACAAATGGATTACTTTTCATCTACAATTGTAATTTTTCCACAACAGTACCAGTCTGTGGCCAGGGTAGGTCTGGGCCCTGTACTGTCCGTATCTGCTGTTACAAAGAATAAACCTTTTTTGTATTTTCAAAACTCCCAGGCTTCACAAATGGATTACTTTTCATCTACAATTGTAATTTTTCCACAACAGGGACAAAATAGAGAAACACAAACTCCAGGATCATGTAGAGCGGGTTAAAACAAACATTTTAAGGAGCAGCAGTTACAGAGAGAGGGACCTCCATGCTCACTCCTTATTTGGAACATAGCTATGTCCACTTATATATATAGTCTATAACCTGTTCAGAAGAAAGTGACTTTAGATGAACCTTTCATAGCCTACACACTGTACCTGTGATGTTTATTTGTCCCTCCACACGCTCCCCTCTCCTCTGCAGCGCCTCCAGCAGACTAACATGCCCCCCTCCATGTGTAACGAAGCGGACCCCTCCCACAGCTTGGTGCAGCTCCAGTGGGACTCCTCCTCCTCCTGGGCCTCGGAGACGCTCCAGATCCCGCGGGGTTAGAACATAGCGGGAGGTGAAGCCGTAGCTGGGTTGGCTCCCCGACACCAGGGGGGTGGAGTGCAGCTCGAAATCCAGAAGGATGTAGGTGCAGAAGGTGACCACGCTCTCCAGGCCCTTCTCATCCTGCTGTGGAGCCAGGGCCCCCAGAGCACGCAGGCCACACGGGGTGAATGTCACACTCTGTAAGGACCCAGAAAATACGGGGAGATGGTTCATATAGACAACCAGGAGGGCTCTTCATTCCTCCTCTCCTGTCCTCTGCCACTGGCAACGCATTATTATATGTTCTTTTTCAGACCAAGGTTTAGTTTGATTTCATACCTGACAGTTTCAAGGGTGCACTGATATATTGGCCCAATATCGGAATCAGCCGATAGTCACTTGATTGAATAATATCGGCATCAGCAAAGTTACGGACTTCTAAACGCTCCTAAAAATAATTAAATTTGATTAAATAAATGTGTGACTATTCACTCACGACCTGCGGTAACGCAATGTTTTTTACAGACTTTATTTGACTTGTTTTCCTCCTAGATTATCAGTTTAAACATGTTTGCTGCCTCCAAGTTCACAGTGCTTTATACATTATAAACCTCAAACTTTGTGCTGTTTAAAATGAAAAAATATATATTTATATAGAGAAAAAGTATTGGTTATTGGCCCAAGCGTCCCCCAAAATATCGGTATTGGTCTAAAATTTCCATATTGCTGCATCCCAAGTTTTGACCAGAAAAGTAAAGCGGACAGTCAGTTTGCATCATGCCCAAATCTGAAAACAAGAGGAAGGACCATGAGGTGTCCTCTCCAAGCCAAATGGATTTAAACAACTACGCTAGCATTTCAAATCCAGCTACAACTGAAGCTCCCACGGGAGCTGCTGATTTTACACTGTCATCGCTGCAGGACTCTCGACTGCAGTCGCTGCTGACAAAGAAGCGGCAAAAACGAAAGTGAAAGTTATAAAACATGTTAATACGTTGTTTTCGGCAAATATAGCATTTTCAAAACAATTAAAGGTAACAAGGTGATCTAAATATGTTAAATGTTAGCAATTAATACCCCATAGAAGTAAAATACCCCCTCTTTAATGGAATCTAAAATTAGGCTAACTTGGAGGTGTAATTCCAGCAGTGACTCTCCAGGCTTGAGCTGGGCAAAAACAAGGTCGTCCTCCATCGGCTGCACTGTCTCCTGGTCCATTCCGGGCCATGTGTACTGCACTGGGAGCGTTCGCCTGTAGTTCCTGGGGCTGTAGGCCAATTCCTTGAGCTGGGCTGTAAAAGACACAACAGGAATAGACTTAAAGTGCATATGACAGGTTAGACTACTCATTCCACTAAAACATAGATAACACCATTATATTTAAGATTTTACTAGAAAGAAACCTTGCGTGTTTATAGTTTATCATTTTTAAGTTTATAATTTTACGTAGAAGTAATTCCTTAAAGAGGGGGTATTTGACTTCTATGGGGTATTAACTGTTAACATAACATTACTTAACATAACATACTGCATGTCACATCAGGCTTGTCAAGTTGCTGTGTACAGTTTTGTATCACGTTTTTGTATATTTATGGAGAATTGTCATGTGGGAGCATAGATGACGTGGACTTGTGGGCTGAGCATTACACAGAATCTTACAGCTAACCGTAAGGAGGTTTAGAATAGGGCTCAGAGAGAGATCACTAAAATACTCAGACATGCATTACATCTAAAATGTCTTCAGGCATATTTTTGATGAGGGAACAATGTTATAATATGGCAAAAAGCTCCAAAAGGTCAATTTTGTATAATACCTCCTCTTTAACTGTTACCTAGCAACAATAATGTTAACAACAGCGAAAACATGTCTAAATTATACAATATTTGTGATTAGAGTAATATGAATAAATAGAAACACCTTTATTTTTAACAAAATAAAGGTGTTTCCAATAATTGTGTCAATTATTGTGTCAATTATTATGTGGATATAGTCCAATTTTGGCACTCACTGCTATTTTGTACTTTTCTTCTCAACATTTTTCACAAACTGCAACTTAACTGATGTAAAACTGATAACTGATTAAAAAATGATAAATATTGACCATAGGAACTATCCAACCAGACCAAATGTAAAAACATGAGAATGTGAGACCTTGCAGAGTGCTGATCTGTAGGTTGCGCTTGGACAAGAGCTGCTCCTTCTCTCTGCTCCTCTGTCTGCTCTCCTTTCTCTCTCTCTCCATCCTCTCCCTGAGCAGCTTCAGCTCCCCCTGCACGACAATAGCTTTAGTACAGGGAGCAATGGTGTGCGATGTGCGGTCACTGTTGAGCTCCATATTATTACTACAATCATTGTAAGGGGAAGGGGGTTTGGAAGATCACACCAGATTGACTTCATCTGTGATTGGTTTAGTTTTTTTAACAGTAACAGTAAGAGCACAGGCTACATACCATACCATGAAATATGATGCTTTAGATGACATATAAAGCTCAGGTAGGACTGATAAAAAACATTTAGTTTTTAGCATCTTAAAATCTCCATTGGTTTAACATTAGGCTAACTGTAAATTCTGATGATGTGTAATGTCACAATTGCTACATTGCCCACCTCTGATCCCTCCCTTAAAGCTCTTTCTGACCAATCTGACCTCCCCGCCCCCATCACTGAGTCGGGGCAACAGCTCATCCATTCTCACTGCAATGACCAAAATGTACCAACACAATACCTTTAATAATTTTCTACAAAAGCAGGTGGTGCTAGTGGCTAAACTGACAAAAAACCCCAAAATGGATTATAAAAAAGTGTTTGATTTTCAACAAAAAAGATGAGAAGGACCTGTTTAACAGTAAAAAGCATCTCACCTGTTGTAGTTCCAACTAACTCAGCTCTTTATGATCAGAGTGTATTAAAACTAAGCTCAGATTAAGGTCTAACTTGAGTAACAGAGCTTCAAACAGAGTAGAGCACACCCCCAGGGAATGTTGATGACATCAGCTGCAAAGTGTCAGTTCACACTAAACACATACGGACGGCCAGTCACCAAAATGTGCCAGTTTGAACTGTGTGTCCTTGTGTGAAAGAAACTTTATCGTGAGCTGAACAACCTGGTCTTACCTGCAGGTCTTTGCAGATGTTGTGCTCCAGCCTGAGAAGCTCCCTGGTCTTTTGCAGCTCCAGAACGGTCTCTGCGTGTGAGGCCTGCACCTGGGAGATCTCCAAAGGGGTCTGCTCCACCTGACCCTCAGAATGGAGGAACCTCAGCCGGGCCCTGCCCTCCTGCAGCGCCCGGAACTCCTGCAAAACAGAGACATGAGGACACAGGGCAGAGACTGGGGACATAGGACACAAAAGAACACAGGAGAACAGGACTACAGTAAGAGAGGACATACTTTGATCTGAAAGAGTATCTCACTCAGCTCGTCCACATTCATCTCAAATGCCTAAAAAAGGATACACACATTTCTTACACATTTGAGTGGTAATTTTCCAAATGGACAGTGGACAGAGGACAGTGGACAGTGCTGACCTGGGCCACAGAGTCCAGTCTGTGCTGCAGAGTGGACACCTGCTCTTTGTACAGGACAATCTGCTGCTCCAGAAGCTTCTCAGTCTCCCCTGTGTCCCTGACTGCTGTGGACAGAGGACATGTGAAGGGACAAGGAATTAAAATTTCTCAAATTCAGAATATTTCTGTTAATTTATAATTTATTTAAGATTATTTGACTTAATTGTGGAATATTACAGGCAAAGCATTAAAGGTGCTGTACCAGGGTTTGCAGTGGTTCACAATTACGATGCATTCTGAGCATCATGAACCATTCACCATGATGAGTTTATAAGCGCTTTTCACAGAGACCAGGGCAGTGTTTTGCACTGTAATGCTAATACAGTATATCTGTACTGAGACGAGACAAAGTTTGCTCAAATCCATTGAAAAAAATGGATACAGGACCTTTATGATTACTTGACTTAAATGTACAGTATGTAACTTTCTGGAGGTAGCACGTCACCTACATGATTTCACTGAAAGTTAAAACCATTCTTCGGAACATTCTCCATGGAGATAGACATGTTTTATGCCATAATATGGAAGCTTATAGCCAAACATTTCCATGGAAACAAGCAGGATGAGGCCCTCCTCCAGGCCATGTAAGAGTTAGGTTTATGGAGATGCAAGGCCACTCACAGTAAGGATGCACGTTTTTATACAATTTTTTGTGCAATAAACACAACCAAGTTTATTAGTCTATTTTTTTCACTAAAAAGTTACATACTGTGGCTTTAGTTGCAGAATATTCCAAGCAAAGCATTAACATATCCATAGTGACTAGCATTCAGCACACTCTTTTTTAGTAAGAGGACTATATGGACTACACTGAGGACATTTGAGGGGACAGTAGACACATGAAGACACAAGTGACGATGTATGAAGACTTCATGGACATGCAAGACATACGCTGCTTCTCCTGCTCCGTCCTCACATATTTCTCCTCTCTGAGCTGCTGGACCTCTTGTCTCATCCTGTCCATGTCCTCCTCTAGTTCACGGACCTTCTCCCTCTCCTTTTGTAGAGTGTCCCTCAGCAGAAGGAGCTCAGATGAATGCTCCTGGTCTGGTTCTCTGCACTTCTCCCTGTGGAACAGCTCCGGAACTTCACATGGACCTGAGAATGTCCTGGTGGAGGAGACAAGACAGAGGATTTAGGGAACATGTCTTTAGGGGACAAGTGAACATGTCTTTGGAGGATGTGGGGGACATGTCTTTGGGGGACAAGTGACCATGTCTTTGGAGGACATGGGGGACATGTCTTTGGAGGATGTATGGGATATGTCTTTGGGGGACAAGTGGACATGTCTTTGGAGGACATGGTGAACATGTCTCTGGAGGACCTTTGGGACATGTCTTGGGGGGACAAGTGGACATGTCTCCAGTGGAATTGAGGTACCTGTCTTTGGAGGATGTGGGGGACACATCTTCAGGGGATATTGGGGACATGTCTTTGGGGGACATGGGGGACATGTTTTTGGGGGACATGTCTCTGGAGAGACAAGTGGACATGTTTTTGGAGGACATGGGGGACATGCCTCTGAAGGACGTGGGGGACGTGTCTTTGAAGGACATGGGGGACATGTCTTACCTCTGAAGTAGAGAGTCATAGTTCTGTTTGATAAGGTCCCGTTCTCCCTCCAGGTCGGATACTCTCTCCTGTAACTGCAAGAAAAAATCCTTACTTCATTAAAGGAACTGTATGTATCCTGTGCTCATATTGTAAAAAAAAAAAAAAGAAAAATCAGTACAATCACAACTGAACCTGGGTTGCCAGTGTCTTACCCCTCATTTACATCAACTCCGTCACGTCTCCATTCCAAGACCCATGCGTCTGCCGTAATGATTAGAATATATGTAAAGTAAATGAGAAGGTTTACACCACTGTGTCACATATGCAAGGAGTCTACAGCCAACTTAGTTGGCCAAAAGTTTATTTGTAGGTGGATTTCAGTTTTGCTCGCATCTCTCGTGGACATATTCAGGCATTATCACGTAAAAGCCATGGGATGTATACAAAAGCCAGTGCACACTGCCTCTACCGGCGTATACGGCTTAACTTTCTACTTTCACTTCACAATGTGACTGTGGAGCACTTGTTGAATGTCGAGGGGAGAAAGCATGCTGGCTTTGTGGATTTACAAAGAAGAACAGCCAATATAGGAGCAGAGGATGAGTGAAAGAGAGATTTCTTTAGCGCAGGTAGGCTATATGCAAACTGTGAGAACAGCCATGTTTCACCGCGGTGTTATCTATGAAACATTTAGTTAAATATGCTGTTTTATACAAGTACAATACCCTGACGCACGTACCCAATGTAAATTGGAATGCGGCCGTTTCACGCATGATGGAGTTGGACTAAATGAGGTGTTAACCTGCAGATAGAGGACACATACAACTTTTTCTCATTCTCAGTAAATGGACAGGCCATGCCTCATGTGAAAGCTCAGAACATCCAGAATTCACTCACTGAGTTAATGATTGACTGGAGGTGCTGGGGTTTAGGTAGTGACAATTCAGATCAGAGTGAGGTCCAAATTTGTTAAATATGGCTAGGAAGCTCCTTCCCAATAGTCAATAAGGAATTATTGACCCGGATGTGCGTCATCGTCAGTCATGACAAGGACCATCCGATTTGATCAGTGAAGTTGGGAAGGAGTAAGGAAAGGAGCAATTATGTTTCCATTCATAGCTCCTTTAGCATAGAAACCTCGGGAGGTTCCTAACCAGCGGTAAGGAGCTATGAGGAATCCCATAATTCACTGCACACATACTAATTTACAAGTCCAGCAGATTATTAATTAAAATCTTCTGCTTAAATGAAGTAACCTTTACAACATATTAAGCACAACTACTACAGAGCCACATCAGCCTGTTTTATATTATAATGTGTTTAATGCAGCTTTGTGCATATTTGTTTACATTTTACAGAAACAAAACTTAAAAATCACATGGCCAATTTTCATGAACTATAAGCCCTGAAAAAACAGCTGCTTCTTGTGCCATTGATGTGGTCAGCTGACCCATCAAAAAATTTTCATACTGCTAAACCTGCCACGATAACAAATGTTATGTGTGATATATTGGTGAAAAATATATGCACGATAAATGGTAATATTGAAACAAATTTATGTCACAGACACAATAATCCTAAAGTAAAATTATCCCCCAAATGTGTTCTAAATGTACAATACGGTTAAAAAACATTATCTGCAATAAATGAATAGAAGCATGAAAAACTTTCCCACTTGTACAAAGAAAAAGTAACCATGAAAAATATTGACACTAAAATTGTTCCATCTATCATATATTAAACAATATAGTAATTATCATGACATGCCTACATAGTGCCTCTTAAGAAGGGCTGTACCTTGTTGATGGTCTGCTGGGACACAGAGGCTGAGGACAGTTGTCCCTCCAGCTCCACTGTCTTTGTTCTCTCGTCCTTCAACTGTCCCCTCAGCTCCTCCACCCGGAGCAGCAGAGCCCTGTGACTGTCCTCCAGAGAGCGCTGGCTCTGCACACAGCACACTATCAGAACAGACCACTCACGTGCACACGCCTCAGAGACATGTGCACGTGTCTCCAAGGCGTGTGCACGTGTCTCTGAGGTGTGTGCATCTGCCTAATGCATGAGGCATAAGACATGTACACTGCTCTTACCTCCTCCAGCTGTTTCTCAAAGGCCTGGAGACAACAGAGGGACACAGAGCAGTTAGTACTTTGATAATATTGTATGGTTTGGTATGTTTTTTTTAATCTAAACCTGGCCTAAGCCAGGACTGAACCAGAACCTAACATGGACTGACCCAGGTCTACATGTACATGTAGAGTACCTCCTAAAGCAGGTCTAAACCAGTCTACATGTACAGTACCTCCTAAAATAGGTCTAAACCAGGTTTACATGTACATGTAGAGTACTTCCTAAAGCAGATCCACAACAGGACTAGGTGTAACCCAGGCCTACATGTACATGTACAGGTACCTGGTGCAGGTCTGAACTAGGTCTACATGTAGGGTACCTGGTGCAGGTGGGCCAGTCTCTCCTCTGTGAGCCTCAGAGCCGTGCTCTTGTCTGACAGCTGCTTCTGCACTCGCACCAGCTCCACGTTCTCTCGGATCGTCTGCCTGAAGATACCATGTAAAGGACACAAGACGGGTTATTTGAATACATGTCCGACTTGCATTCAACTGTAAATATGTATGTCCAAAACTTTATAATGCGCCAACCTGTGTGTCTGGGCCTGTGTCCTCCTGATGTCCTGCAGCTCTCTGTCCCTCTCTCTATCCCTGTCTCTTAGAGTGTCCCGAAGTGTCTGTGCCGCCATCTCCAACTGGGCCATCCGCAGCTGTTCTGCCCCACTGCTGCAAATGGAGGGCAAAGGACAAAAGAGAGAGAACAGAGGATACGGGAGAGGAGACAGAAGAGAAGGGACAAGGAGACAGAGAGGAAGGGACAAGGAAACAGAAAAGAGGGGACAAGGAGACAGAGAAGAGGGGATAGGAAACAGAGGAGAGGGGACAAAAGACAGAAGAGAGGGGACAGGAGACAGAGGAGAGAGGACAAGAGAGAGAGGACAGAGGACAAGGAACAGGGGACAGAATAGAGGGGACAGGAAACAGAGAAGAAGGGACAAGGAGACAGAAGAGAGGGGACGGGACAAAGAAGACAGAAAACATGAAATAGAGGGTAGAAAGCAGAGGACAGAATAGACCAGCTGATGTCCCCCTGTGGTTACACTGAGCACCTACAGCCTGTCAGAGGGGTCCAAAGCAGGGCCATAGCGAGCGGGAGCCGTGTGGGTAGCTCTGCGGGCTCCTGCTTCTCCATCAAAACTCCTCACTGCAGAAGAAAGCACAACACCCCTCAGTACATTTACATGCACACCAGAAAAAAATGGATAACTGGCTTAGTCCAATTTAAACCGGATTTTCAAACTGTATGTCAGTGTTGCCAGGTACGCGGTTTTCCCATGGAATTGTGCAACTTTTTAGGTCTGCGAGTTTGGCCAGAGCTATTTTTATTTTAACTCATTGATTTTAGAATTATCCTATAAAAAGTCCTGAATTTTGGTGACAAATCTTCATACCCAAAGCCTTTTTCAGACGCTCTTGTGTGAGATGGGTCGCTAAAGTCTGGCAACCCTGCTGCATATAAACCCATGGGCAACAGACTCAGACTCTAGGGGATTCATTCAACTGCACAGGGTTAGAAACAGCCAGGAAAATGTTCAAAATTGGACGTGCACTCATCATAGACTGTATAAAGATTATATATATGGTACTAACATATTTTAGATCAGCAGCAATGACATCTACAGTCTCTCCACCATTGTTATGGTTCGCTACAAATACGTTGCTAATTGCTAATAAGAACAACTACCATACATATAACCAAACTTTCGGCAGATATAGATAAGCGACATCTCATTTACATTGAGCATTTTATTTTCAGACATGCTACGAACTGCATTACTCACAAGTTATTTGCTATCTGCAGCACAAATAAGCACATTGAAGCTCTGGCTGTATTTACTTTCACTTTCAAATTGCATGTAAACATAGTGTAGAGGCATTCAACTGCACCAGCAGCCTAAATGTATTTGGATATTTACTGACTCGTTTTAGATCAGCCGTGATTATTAGTAGCCTGTGGTGACTTTTATGAGTAGGCAAGCAGACTTGGGGTGACATCAATATTTGGTTAATAACAATTTAATAACGCCACTTTTTAAACAAACTACATTGTAATTACTATATTTATTTTTACTTATATATTAAATGCATACTGAGCCATTTTGAAGTCAAATTAAAGAAGCCTACACTTACATGGTTTATTAATATTTGCATATAATGGACTGTATTTGACACCCTGTTTGTACAAACAAGACTATTTGTGGACTATTAGTTTTTTCACAGATTTGTCCTACTCCTACACCTCATTTATGCAGCTGACTCTTCAGTATTATTATATCTGTAATCATCTTTATGCAGAAACCATATGAGTGACATATGACAGCTCTACAGATGTGTAATGCACTTACTACACAAAATGTACATTCATTGAAATGTACATTGAAGAGACACTAACAGTGAGATGCTGTTCTCACCTTTGCTGTAGCGGTGTGTAGGCCCTCCCAACTCCAGGAGGTGCTGCTTGGCCAGGCTCAGCCGGTTGTGCAGCAGCTGCTTCTGTCTCTCCAGCAGAGCCACACGGGCCTCCAGCTCCTGGATGGTCTCCTCCAGGTCCCTCTCCCGGATTCCACTGGAGCTGGGACGGGTCTGTCGAGCCCGAGACAGCCTTGTGGACATCCTAAGACAAAGGAGAAGACTTCTTTATGATATTATGGTTTTGCTTTTATTTGATTTTTACCAGTTTTATTATTTTAGGACTAGTATGATCAGGTGTAGCAATTTTATTGTTTTCTTTTTACAGTCTCTGTGCAGCACTTTGGAAATGGTTTTGTTTGTAAAATGTGCTGTATGAATAAATTGCATTGTTTACATGAGAACATGCACAGATAACACCGAGTATGCTCTTGATTCAATTTTTGTCTCTTCTGTTAGACTACTCTTATCCCAGTCTTCAACATGGATCTATAATAAGAACTGAATTTGATTAGAGGACGCTCTATAGGTACTGCAGCTCCCAGGAGCTCTGGCCCAAAATACACTGTGCTCTCCCAGAGAGCACAGTGAGAGCAAACTGCCCCTTTTCTGTTGGACAGGGCATTCACAGCTTTCACAAAAGGTGGATTTTGTAAGGATTCTCCTCTATTTTCACAATATGAACTTTTTAAAAATTTGAAATCCTCAAAGCGCATAAAAGACAGTGTTGCAAGATTTAGCCTAGCCCTGCTCTGAGCCCTCACTAGCTCCACTCTAGCAGCTACCGTTTGACTGTTTGGTCAGAACTGATTACCTCTTGCAGTTAACACAGATGTGTTAATACAATTCTGGAGATTCAATTCACAACCCCTCATTCACCCCCCACCCCCTTATCAAAGTTCCGTGTTTACATGCATTTTAGAAATCCTATCCAAATCAGACTATGCCAGAGATAGTTTTTTCCTGGCATGCATTTAAACGTAATGAGTTTGGGGAGTTAGAGTCAGAGTAACTCCCAGAGTACATGGGAAAGTGTGGAGAAAGGTCATAGAGGAGTTCATACCGTCGGATCCTCTGCTCCTGAGATTGGCTGTGCTGTTTAAGCACACTGTTCTCCTCCTGCAGCCGCAGACACAGCTCCTCCAGCTGGTCCCGAGGAGCCCGGAACACTCGCTGAGAGTCCACTGCACATATCAACACAACAGTGAAAAATAGCTCTCTGGCTAACTCTGGCATATTTACATTGAATTGTTTAAGGGCTCTGTACACAATTTTTGTGTATTTGAGCAGAATTGGTCAAAATATATCTGCTGTGTACTGCCTGGATCTAATTGTATTTTATTTATTTATTTTTTGCCCAAAGCAAGAATTTGAAAGGTTAGCATGCTAGTTGTTGGCATTACTGTAACAGCAAAACTCTGGCTTCTGAAAATTGTTAATAGCGCTTATAAACTCATCGCTGTGAATAATGAGAATGTCCAGAATGTCTTTAAAGGCCCTGTATTAGATTTTTACTTTAACTTAAAATAGAACTAGTTCATTTTAAACTAAAGTTATTCCTCACTTACGCATTCAGAGCATCCTAATTATTCATTACAATGAGTTTATAAGCGCTTTTCACAACTTTTAGAAACCAGAGCAGAGTGCCACTGTTAGGCACACTTTCTGATTATCGGACAATAAAATGCTTTATATATCTGTACTGGGGCAAGACATTTTTACATGAGACAAAATCAGGTACATTGCCTTTAATATGCATGGTTCCTGAAATATATAAATAAAATAAACATTACTGTTTTATACTAATATGTAAAAACTGAGGTATTTGTGGAGTTACACTTAGTTCTGGTGTGATGGTGCCTCCTTGTGGCTTTAGGATCATGGACAGAGTCTGTGGATGCAAGAATTAGATGATTTCAGATGGTTTTATTGTTTATAATTTCTACGTTAGGGTTGCAATGATTACTCTAGTAGTCGACTAGTCAGCGATTATTTTAGTTACATTGTATTTCTATGGAGTTCAACAGTGACCACTTGCTCTGGTTCAGGAAGTAAATTTTCAATTCATTTTTCCATAGACTTTTCAAAAAATTCAAATATTAAGAGTTCAAAGACACTGTGGAAGCTAACCAGCTACGTGGTAACTAACATCCATAATGCAGTTGTTTTAAGTCCAGAAAGCACATTTAAAACACAAGATTAGGCAAAATTCTTTAATAATTTGGCAGAAACAGATTTTAAATAAAATTCTAGGTCTTGTGGTCATTAGTTGCCACATAGCTGATGAGCCCTAAGCTGCTTTTTTTTTTTTTTGGAAAGTCTATTAGAAAAGTGAATGAAAAATTTACTTCAGGAACTGAGGGGTGGGCAGTCACTGTTGAACTCCATTGTACACTGAGACTTTTTAAATACATTACCAGCCAAATAAAGGTTGAAATATGGTGACTGAAAGCTTCTAAGATTTAGGTAGAGAAGGTGAACTAACCTGGCACAGCTGGCATCAGTCCCTCCCTTAGACCTACGTCTCGCACTGGGACATCCCCCGCTGTCTCGTCCACCACCGGAGACATGCTGTTCCCCTCTCAGCCAATCACAGAGCAGCAAAGACCACAGACAGTGTATCTACTACCAAACAAAAAACATAAGTCACTGCCACCCGCTTGTCTCCATGCTGACGCTATTACATTCCCTGGAATGTTTCACAGTATGCCCTGAACTTTTATTTACATATATTTTTTCCCCTTCATTTACAGATGTATTAATTCTTAAAAAAAAACAACAAAAAACAAAAAAACAAAACAAACATGCATTCTTAAAGGGGGGTATTTTACTTCTGTGGAGTATTAACTGCTAACACATAACATATTTAGATCACCATGTTACCTTTTATTGTTAAAATGCTACATTTGCCAAAAACAACATATTAACATGTTTTATAAGTTTCACTTTCATTTTTGGCGCTCCAACTCCCCCTTCAGAGTGTTATCAAAACGCCATCAGTGTGCATCCCTCTAATAAAACTGCACATTACATCAGGTTTGTCATGTTGCTGTGTACAGTTTTGTATCATGTTTTTGTATATTACATATATACAATTCTTGTGTGGGAATATAGGTGGCATAGACTTGTGGGCTGAGCATTGCACACAATCTTACAGCAACCAGGGTTTGAATAGGGCCTAGAACAGATCGCTAGAATACTCTCACGGCCAACAGAGAAGGCCCTGCTGGCCCTGACAGTACATTTCAGCAAAAAAAAAATGTAAACAAATCTTTTTATTACATATTAGTAGTAGTATCTTACAGATTTGGCATTATTTTGGGGGCTACATGTTCAGAAATGCCCTCTCTTTACTTGGGCCTTCTGTCTTCAAGTTGCTGGCCCTAGCATTAAAACAGATTAATCAGATTGTCCCTTTGCAGTTTATGCATTGTTCCAGAAAGACCAGCTGTGTGCTCAGCTCTGGGCTTGGCCCTGTCATGTCAGGTCTGCACAGACCACCAGTTGGCGCCAGATTGTTTGTTGGCCTGAGTAACAAACCCAGAATGAATCAATTGTTGGATTCATGGATTTATACTTCCAGAGTTGAATTACACATTGGATGGTGACGTATAGCTAACATGTGTGAAAGTACTCGTCTGTTGAAGACAGCAGTGGTGAGAGAGCTGCTGATGTCATCATTTGGTCTATGTGGAGTAACTTGGATTATAGCCTAATTAGAAAACAAAGTTAAAGTGTGTCCATTATTAGTTGTATTCAGATGTTGACAGTGATGTGTGCACCGTGTGCAGCTGGCCTAGGTCCCAAAGCCATGGTCTGCCACTGGGAACAACATAACATGGTAGAAATTGAAACAAAAAAAAAATCTATTTGGCATAATAGCCCCTGTTTAAATATGAATATGTGTCTGTATTATTGGGTGGAGCTAAATTGCAGCAATTTCTCTGTCAGTGGCTTTGAGAAAGTTGTAAGGGACAGCTAAGATGAGGCTTTGAGAAGGCTTGTCAATACATATACAGTGGGGCAAA